>CABHPQ010167432.1:0-32321 GCA_902168405.1 Peromyscus aztecus
ATAATAGTTTGTTATAAAATGAGTAGCCAGTAAAAAAGAATGAAATTATTCTGTAGCCTTTCCTTATGTTTGCAGATTGTGGGGGGTAAATGCTCACACCCTCTCGTGTATGGCTTGTAGATAATTGTAAATACATGTTTAGTTCAATCTCAGGTAATGTTTTGTCTCTGATCCCAGGGGTCTTTTAGGCGGACACTCACTGGCGATCATGCTGAAGGAAAAAGGTGAATACATGCAGTGGTACAATGATGAACTTCTCCAAATGGCAAAGCAGCTGGGCTACAAACTCTTACCAGCTTTCAATACTACCAGCGGCCTTCCTTACCCCCGAGTAAGTCACTGTGGACGAGTGCGACTGTGTTGACACGTCTTTATTGTTTGCAGGATGAATTCTTGTGATCAGAGGTGTTCCTCTCCCTCATGAACCTGGAAAGAGATGCGTCAGAGCTGACAGCAAAGTTATATTGATGTGGTGGCTAACTTAGATTTGAGCGACATGGAAATTAGATTAGCGTAAGCTTTCCCCAGCCTCGGTGTGTCAGACTAGATTCTGCTGCAGAAGGAGGAGACAGACTGCAGTGTGGGCCGAGCTGTTGGTGCTGAAGTAGCTGTGAGAGTAGGAAGGTGTTACTCTCCCGGGAGCGGCTGAGGAGGAAGTAGAGCTGCTGAGGAGAAAGCATTCAGACATTCAGGAGCTGTCACGTGGTGGGCAGAGTGATAAATCATAAGAGACGCTCCAGAAGGAGGGATGTGTCTGGGTGTGACCCTTATAGCCTTAGTGGGGGAGGAGGCTGCAGTGTGGGTCACTGGCCCTGGGGTTCTTTCGTTGCTGGTTCTAAGGAGACCTGGCAATAGTCGATCGAGGGAGCTTTGCGATTGTTCTGTCCTCCCAGAAAAGTTTATCTCTAAAGCAGAGGGAAGGAGACTGTGGAGGATGGAGTGAGCTTTCTCCTGACCACCTCATTCTATAGTAACACCGTTTCTGTCCTGTTGGTCCAAGTCAGACTCGAGGTCTGCCACCTTCCCTTTCATTTGCTGCTTTGCTGTTAAAGCCAATTTCATTTCATCCGCAGACTGCAGTATCTTAATGTGGTTATTCTTTTCTCAGGCTTATTATTGTTTTAGTATTACTAAAACATTTTATATTGAATTACTTTCAAAACTCGTGCATTCTCCCTGCTCCACTGACTGTTCCTTAACATTGAGAAATCTTCAGGGTGGCAGTAGACTATCTAGTGTCCTCTGATAGTCCTTAGTTACTTTTCTATTGCTGTGACAAACACCCTGGCCAGGGTAACATAAAGAAAGAGTTCCGTGCTTATGGTTTCAGAGGGTCCCGGTCCATGCCGTCTGAGGGAAGGCATGGCAGCAGGACCAGCCGAGGGCCCACGTCCATCCCACACTGCAGGCAGACAGCAGACAGCACACTGCGATGGCAGGAGGCTTTGGACTCTTCAAGCTCAGCCCTGGGACGTGCCTCCTCCAACAAGGCCCCACCTCCTAATCCTTCCCAGATAGGGCCTCCGACTGGGGACCAAGTATTCTAATGTGAGCCTATGGGGCTATTCTCCTTCAAACAACCACACTCCTATACCCCAGTGAAACGACTTTTCTACCCACAGCAGTGGATCGTGCTCTCACAAACCGATAGGGACTTTTTTAATTGCTTTTTTTTCAGGCCTACCATCTCTACTGCCTGGCATAACTTCTCTGAGAGTTTAAGGCAAGCTAGGCTCATTTTTTTGTAGTTAGGAAGTCATTGTTGACTGGGTAGGTGTTCAGCAGCATGACACAGGTAGGTGCTTTTCAAAGCAGAGGTCATATCCGTTGATTTCCCGGCCATGTTAGTGTATCATGACTCACACTCTTTCTTTAATGAAAGACTAGAATTAAACCCCTTATTATTTTAATTTCCAGTTTGGCTGTTTTTCCTTTTTTTCTTCTGTATGCACATTGTGTGTATGTTAGTGTGAGCACATGCCCGTATGCATATGATTGAGTGTGTGTGTGTGTGTGTGTGTGTGTGTGTGTGTGTTGGGGTGGGGTATGGGCGTAGAGACCTGAGGTAGATGCTGGTGATCTTTCTTCAGTCTTTATTTTTTTGGAGACAGTGTCTCACTGATCCTGGAGCTCATTAGTTTGACTAGGCTAGCATGAACTTCAGGAATCCCCTGTTTGGGTCCCACCAGTACAGGGGTTACAGGAGTGTGCTGCCACCCCCAGATACAGTCCTTGTGCTTACACTGTGGCACTGACTGCCCTTTCCTGGGCCCCAGGTTTAGTATTTTAAATAGCTCTTGTGAACAATCTCACATACTTCCTTCTATACATTTTTTATTTTTTCTTTTGAATGAATTCCTAAAAGAAAGAAGTATGAAATGCTTTTTAAGACTGAGTACTTGTTACCAAACTGCTTTCACAGAGATACTTTTGTACTCCCTCAGTGTCACAGAGCGTGACACCCACACTGTATCGCGTCGTTCTTTTCTTAGTAGTGTGAGGGGGAAATGCAGTCATTGTAAATGAGAACTTCTTTGTTTACTAGTATAATTGCATTGTTCATTGGTCATTTTCCCTTAGTTTACTGAAGCTAGATGCAAAACTGTTTAAAGCCCTGTGACGTGCCTCCTCCAACAAGGCCACACCTCCTAATCCTTCCCAGATAGGGCCTCCAACTGGGGACCAAGTATTCTAATGTGAGCCTATGGGGCTATTCTCCTTCAAACAACCACACTCCTATACCAATGTATATGTATACACTGAATTTACTTTAGTAAATATGTTTAGTTTTTGTTTTATTTTCATTTATTTTTTTTAACTTAAAAATTATATGTGCAGGTGTTTTGTCTGTACGTATATATGTGTACTACATGGCTGCCTGGGGCACAAAGAGCCCCAAAGAGGGCATCAGATCCCCTGAAACTAGAATTTCAGACAGCTGAGAGCCACCATGTGGGTGCTAGGAACTGAACCTGGGTCCTCTGGAAGAGCAGCCAGTGCTCCATCTCACCAGCCCCCTATTTTTAATTGTGAGTGTGTGTGTGTGTGTGTGCGCGCACGCGTGTGCATGCATGCATGCATGCATGTGTATGGTGTGTGTGTGTGTATGTGTGTGTGCGTGTGTGTGTGTGTGTGCGTGTGTGTGTGTGTGTGTGTCCCACTAGGTTTAATTAAGGTAGCTTCTATGAGCATGGGTAGGAGGTTATTTATCCCCATGATGAAATGTTGACAGGCCCAGTCTTGTACAGGTAACTACAGCTGCTGTGAGTTCCTGAGTGCAGTGGTGGTCATGGTCATTAAAAACTCATATATAAACCTTATTCATACTTTGTAATAACATTTCTTAAATCTTCAAAGCTAATTCTCAGATAAATCTCATTGTTTGACTATGACTTGGATTTAATCATTTTTTTTCTTTTTCTTTCTTCCTGAGACAGGGTTTCTCTGTGTTGTGCTGGCTGTCCTGAAACTTGCTTTGTAGACCAGGCTGGCCTTGAACTCACAGAAATCCACCTGCCTTTACCTCCAGAGTGCTGGGATTAAAGGCATGCACCACCACTGCTGGCTAATCATTTTTCTCTTAATTTAATTTTTTTGAGAGTTTCATACATGAGTACTCTTTTACATCATTTCCACCTCTCCTTCTGCCCTCTTCAACTCCTCTCATGGCCCTCTACGCCCTACGTCTCAAGTTCATGACCTCTTAAACTATTCTTACATATCTAGAGAGAGCCTGTTGAGTCCAGTTCGTGTTGTTCCTATGTGTGTTTGATTAGGGCTGACCACTTGGATTGAATAACCACCATCAGCAGGTGTTAATTTCTAGAGTTCTTCATCCAGGGATATGGCCTTGGCAGAGTTTTCCCATCTTTGTTGGAGTGTCAGCAGATGCGTGGGTCTTGTTCAGTCAGCTGTATTTTTGAGATTTCATGGCTGCATTTCCCTGTCATACATGGAGACACCGTCTCACAGCAGACACCCTCGTCCTCTGGCTCTTACAGTCTTTCCAGCCCTTCTTCCGCGATGTTCCCTGAACCTTCTTCAGTGTAGACTTGTGTTGTAGATGTATCCACTGGGGCTGGGCACCCACGGTCAGTTGTTCTCTGCGTTTTGACCAGTTGTGGCTCCTGTCGTGGTCTCCATTTGCTGCAGAAGAATCATAAGCATTTAGAATGCAGCTGGGACTTCTATTGGTTTAGCAAAGTGGCAGCCATAGGTTCTCCTTTAGGGTCCATGACCTGATCAGCCACCTTTCTTAATTTGCAGCTACTCTCAACCCAGTGGTAGTTTATCTCTTTGGTTTTAGCATTATTTTTTGTCAGTTCCTCGATTTTTTTGCACTTATTTGTGACTTTCCGTTATTATTAATTCTCTATTTTCATACCTATCCTATTTATTCTGTCTGGCTTTTAAGCTCCTTGAAGGCAAAGGTCTACTTCCTTGTATCTTATTATGATATCTACTCTATAGTAGATAACAAATATTGATCAGGAACTGGAGGTGGGGAGTCAGTGTCCTGGGTGATGTAGTCACAGGGGAGTCCCCTGCTCCACTGCATAGTTCACACTCATGTGGGCAGCCCTAGTTAAACTCAGTGAGTCACAGAACAAAATGAAAGGACATGTGGACTCTTGAGATGATTCAGGACACATAAAGGCTCCTGCCATTAAGCCTGACTGTCTGAGTTTGATCCCCAGGGTGTACTTGGCGGAAGGAGAAGAGCTGACTCTCCCAAGTTGTCTTGTGACTGCCAAATGCATGATGTGGCATGAACATGCCTCCACAGACGATAAATAATGAATGTAATAAAAGACAGAGTGACAGTGGGAAGAGGACTTTATGGGGGGAAGGAGAATCAGAGTGGAGTCATGAGTGTGAGCAGAATGTATTATATACATGTATCAAATTGCTAAAGAATAAATTAATTTATAAAAACCTATAAAACAAAGTTTTAATCTCTTCTAAATATATACCATTATAATCAAGTTTTTCTCTATGAACTACTTAACATTGTACTAGTTTCATAAATTCTCAAACTTAATTTCTCCTAAGGCTGATCTACCTTTTTAACGATTTATTATTATAATGATGTTGCATTATTACATCATCAAGAAAAAAAATGGGAACTTATTTACCCCATAAATCTTATATGCTCAGAACATGTTTTCCTAGAAGTTCATTGGAAAGCTGCAGAGATCCTCAGATTGAGTTCAGTGTTCATGTACTTCATGACTTCTTTTCATAATCTTACAGTCTTATGACAGTGATTGATCAGAAACTCACTTGTCTCTTGGTCGTTGCTCATGATAACATTCCCATTGTATTTAGATTAATTTAAAGTTTGGCATCAGAAAGCCGGAAGCCCGGACAGGAACTGAGACAGACACCTGTACAGCCTGTGCGGGGACCTTGATCCTGGAGTTCGCGGCACTGAGTCGGTTCACAGGAGCGACAATATTTGAGGTGTGATTTTCATGGCTTTTCATCTGGGCTTTGGGAAGAGCTGACTTTCTGTTTGGACTCTCCATTGTAGGATTACTGTTACTTTGATGTCCTGTAATCAAATTTCAGTGTTACAGGCATGGAAGTCATTGTGATGCAGCTGTATTAAATACAAGTTTGCTTTTTGTTCACAGACCGTAAAGTAAAATTTTAACTTTCTTCTTAGAAGAGTGTTTAGCTGTATTATGTAAATTTGACGACTCCTTTGTGGCACACCATGCATCTGTGTTTTATTTGTTAGACTTCCAAATGGTTGGTTGTATCTCTGAAACCTTCACAGATCACTTAAACCCATTGTGAAATTTTTGTATATAAGCTTGATCAAGAGTAATTTGTTTACTTCAAGGGAAAAGTTACTTGTTAATTCAAAAGACATGTATCACCCCACATATTTTATTGGGTTCTATCTTTGTCTTACATTAAAAAAGTCTGATGTAACTATAATTATCTTTGGAATGCAAAAGTTACTTAGGTGCCCACTTTGTTAGACACATGACTTAGGTGATTTTTTTTTTTAAAGTCATAAGATGGTCACATAGACAGAGCAAAAGTAGGGAACACATAGCAAGCACCATTACAGATACTGGATAAGGATGTGAACAAAGCCAGCAAGAAGATCTTGTGCTGTGCTTGTCTGGGTCTCAATGGATGATACATTCATATGCCTAGAGGACAGATTTATCAGGTGTGATTGGTTAATGTTTTAAACTTAAATTTTAAAATACCTTATTGTCTAGTAATTTCCCTTCATTAAACAGTACAGGTACTTGTACATATGTTTTAATATAATATTAATTAAGTATTAAATGTTTTAATATATTAAATTTAATTAAATATTAAATTCTTAGTATTCTGAAATATTGATGCATTTACAGGTGAAAATGAGTCTCAGTGAGATAAGTCTGCAGTCTGTGGGTGAACAAATGGAGTTGGATTTAGAGTCCATGTCTTTACTCTTTCCATTGGCCTGTTTTGTTTTTCTGAATAAATCTATTGAAAAAAATCATGATCTAAAAACCTTCTAGGATGCCATTGACAGAGCATCGCTGTCGCAGGTTTTGAGCTGTGGTCTGTTGCTGCCTAAAGGTTGATGTGAAACCACAGCCATGCTCAGTGACTCACTTCTGTCTCCCTCTCTACTTTATGAGAAATTGTGACCAGTGACAGTATGACCTACAATGCCTGAACTATTTTCTATCTGTCCCTTGTCAGAAAAATTTTGCTGACCCTAGAATATGGAGGCCAATATATATAAAGAAATCAGAGTACTTGTATTAGTGTCCTATAATTCAATTTTAAGTTTTGATTAAATCTGTAATTTTACTGTTCCTGTTTTTTTTTTTAAGCTGTAAAATAGAAGTAGGGAAATACAATCAGCATCACACTTTACAGATTTGAAAATTCACCATTTAATTATAGTTGTGGTCTACTTTGTTTCAATATAATTACCATTCATCATTTGCATCAAGAATGTAAATGATTTTGTACTCTATTGTCAAACCTACAAAGTAACAAATTAGGTTTAATGATTTTTTTTTGCTTGCATTACTAAATAAGTTCATGCGCTAAAATTAATTTAGAATTTTGCCAGTAGATATCATTTGCTATTCCATTTATAACATCTTTTTATCTAAAGCTAAGAATTTTGGTTCTTTTTGTTTGTTTTGTTTTTTGTTTATTTGTTTGTTTTTTGAGGGTTTCTCTGTGTAGCTTTTGGTGCCTGTCCTGGATCTTGCTCTGTAGACCAGGCTGGCCTCGAACTCACAGAGATCCGCCTGGCTCTGCCTCCTGAGTACTGGGATTAAAGGCGTGCACCACCGCCACCCAGCTCAAAGCTAAGAATTTTGTAAGAAATAATTTCAATTTAATATCCAGTGGGTAAAAATAAATTAAAGAAGTGGTCATAAGGTTATAATTTTATATATACATATGTATGTATATATGTATATGTGCATTAATATACAACTAAGTCCTCAGTAGCCTAGTTTATTTGCTAATTTTTCACTGATAAAATTATGTGTCACTTAAAAAAGTATCTGAAATGACTTTCAAAGATAGCATGTCAGTTGTGAATTCTCTTCAAGTTTGCGAAATGAGAATACTTTAGGAGATTTCCACCTTGCACTTCGGTGGTAATAATTGTTTTAACAAGTGCATTAATTATGTAGTTAATATAATAATCCGTGTATGGATGTCAGCCATGCTGCAAGAGTAAATGGCCATGGATATTCTCTGGTGAAATCTCTTAATATGAAGTGGCTGAAAAGAGCCAAGGCAGGATTTTAAGGAAATTTGTAAGTGGTTGTCTTAAGAATTTTGCTTAGTTCTTAAAAGATCCTATGGATCTTGGATTTATGGATTTCCCCCTTTGCCAGAGACAAAGTTTTTCAAATATGCTTTTTTTTTAATTATAGGAATATGCAAGAAAAGCTCTTGATTTTCTCTGGGAAAAAAGACAACGAAGTAGCAATTTAGTAGGCGTGACTATCAATATCCACACTGGAGACTGGGTGCGCAAAGGTATGCCAGCTGGGCTTTACAACCCAGGCCGTCACATCCTTGGGATGTTGGGAATCCAGCATTTGTGAAGACCACCAGGCTAGCATTGTTTTACGCCTTAGTCATGTAGCGTTAGCAGGTGTAGGGAGAGACAAGACCCCGGAGTTGATTTCTCTGTGGACTAGGGATCAGAGTACTTCATCTCACTTCACAGTTCCGTGGATATATTTAATAATGTTATCACAGTCTGCTCTCGCTCTCTCTCTCTCTCTCTCTCTCTCTCTCTCTCTCTCTCTCTCCCTCTCTATCTCTATCTCTGTAACCTATGTTTGTGTCTGTTCCATGTCTAAAGATGAGGCATTAGTACTGCTTCAGAGTTACTGTGAGGGTTCCCTGAGTTGACTGGAGTCCTGAGGACAGCCCTGGCTGCGTGCATTGTGCGTACTTACTATGAAATGTCACTGCTAGTGCTGTTAGTCCTCCCGATTAATGACTTTACTCCTGGATTCTAGCCTGAGGAAATACTATGAACCACAGGAAATTTGTTTCCAAGATATCACATATTTATTGACAATACTGGAAAACAGAATTAAGTGATAATAACATAATATAGTTCAGAAAATTATATTCTAAGTGTTGTATCATTAAGTTTTTAAAAATAGTTAGAATTAGAGAAAGAAATATAACAATATTATGAGTGGATAATATAGGGTATCATAAAGAATATTTTATGTTTTAAAACTCCCCTTTAAGACAAGCACTGAAGGATGGACGTACACTGAAATGTTCCCAATGAGGTTATCTTTTATGTTTCTGTTTTCCAAAAGGCTTATCTTGTGTATAAATAAAAAAGAGTTACCTGTATTTAAATAAATAAAATTATATAATTATCAATCTATTAAATCAATTAAAATAAATGTAATGTTTATACTTACTGTTATACACATTTTCTTTCTTTGTTCTTTCCCGTCTTCCCTGCCTTATCTCCCTCTTCTTTCCCCCTCCCCATTTGGTCCTTCCATTTCAGCCTCCTGCACCTCCCACTCCTCCATAATTATCTGTTCCATTTCCCCTTCATGGGGTGATGCAGTTCTTCCCCAGCCCCTTCCTCTGTGCTCAGCCACCGTGGTTATATGATTGTAGCCTGCTGTGGAAGACTTGGCAGCTAACATCCATATCTAAGTGAACACAAACCATAGTTCCATTTGATGTTTTCAAGTCTGGTTACCTCATTCAGATGACTTTTATTGTGAAGAATAATTAATAACAAAATGTATACAGAATATACACACTGTAATATTTTAGAGAGTGGTACCAGGGTCCCGTGCCTAGAGAGCTCCCGGGGGCTGTGAAAGCAGAGAGGTGTCTCATAAACCCCCTCCTGAGAGCTGTAAATGATTGCTAGCACAGAAATGCTATATCAGTAGGCTGTAGCAAGAGTTAGCAGAATCTGCATTGTTGATCTCCTAGAACCCAAAGACAGGTGGCAGGAAGCAGTTATGGAAGTATGCACCCACAGACAAATACGCCATTGTTATTCCTTGTTATACATTTATAATGTGTATCTTTGCACTGTTGAGCTTGAATGATCATTTTCTTCTGGATGTATTTTCTTTTTATTATTAGAAACAATTTTTAAATTTCAATATATTTTGATCATACTCTTCCCCTCCCCCAAGTTCTTCCAGCTCCTCTCTCCTCCCTACCCACCTAACTTTAAGTTCTTTCTCAAAAAGTAAACCAAAAGTCCAAGACTAGAACAAAAGCTAGAAAACAAAATACAACAGCACCCAAAAAGAAAGAAAGAAGAAAACTGTAGCCAGATCAAAGTACACAAAAGCTGTGTAGTCCATTATTTGTTGATCAGCTACTCTGAACATCTGAGACCTGCCCTGAGTGGTTGATATACCCAGGCTTATTTGTTTGTGTACAAAAAAAGTAATTACCTGCATTTAAATAAATAAAAATATAATTATTAATCTGACAGCTAAAATAAACATATTTCTAAGGCTTGCTTTCTTCTCTCTCTATCATCTCTTCCTTCCTTCCTTCCTTCCTTCCTTCCTTCCTTCCTTCCTTCCTTTCTTTCTTTCTTCTCTTCTTTCTCTCTCCTTCCTTCCTCCCCCCTTTCTTTCTTTTACTTGAGGACAATTTAATTAGAGTTTAAAAGAAAAAACCCTAGAGTTGCACAAACCCTAATTGGTCTTAATAATAAAAACCCATAGTCAGACATCCGGGTGAAAGCTGAAAGATGGGAGAAGCAGAGCAGCCAGCCCCTAGAGTTCTTAACCTCTACCAAATCCTCAACCTGAAAGGGAGAGGAGCTCCCCCGTCTCCTCCCACCTCATATTCCTTTTCTCCACCTAGCCATAACACTTCCTGTTTCAACCTCCCTCGTGCTGAGATTAAAGGCATGTGCCTCCCAAGTACTGAGAGCAAAGACATGAGATCCCAAGTGCTGGGATTAAAGGTGTGTGCCACCACTGCCTGGCCTCTATGGTTAACTAGTGGCTGGCTTTGCCCTCTGATCTCCAGGCAAGTTTTATTTGTTAGAGCACAAACAGAATATCACTACATCCCAGGACAGGCAAGCTGTAAATCTTAGCACCTGCCTGGGGAGGAAAATTTTTGAAGGGAAAGAGAAAAAGCTGTGTCATTTAAGTTAGGCCAATATGGAGGTCAGGCACATAACAGACAAGCAGCTACATGGTGGGGAGGGGAGCTTTGGAGATAGAATGAAGCCCAAAGTGTTAGGGAAAGCATGCTTAAAAGAGACAGAAGAAAAGGAACTCAGAAAAGCAGACACATTCACACAGCTCCATGGCTGTAGTGCTGCTGTACAGAAGGCAGGAATTCTGCGAAGGGCACATTATCTCATTAAAGGGATAATTATCCCTCCCATCTCTTTAGCATGACTTAAGGCAAATCAGCCTTCCTAAGAGATGGCGCCTTCCCTGGGTGATTGACCAACCCACCTGTATTAACTCTTAAGGGAGCAGACTGTGCCCAGGCAGCTCAGGACAGGAAACCAACCCACAGGCAGCATTTCCAGTTGCACCCTTGTTTTTCTGGCCGGGAAGTGTCGGAAGGGAGCTCTGTCTGTAGACTGTACACAAGGGTGGCACTGGAGCTCTAGTCCGGACCCTCATCCCTTCTGTGAAGTTCAGCTTTGGAACTGGATCTCTGAGTTTCCATGGTGCAAACGAGCTTTATCTGCTCCCCAATTTCAGCTGTCTGCTAAATGATTTTAGGGTTACCTCTCTAGAGAGGAGAGTGCTAACAGTGGTATTGGGGGCCTGTTAAGGGAAAGATATTTTCCTCTGGTCAGAAGAACGGAATCCTTAAAAATTTAAAATCCATACTGAGTTTCATAGTGGCTGGGCTACTCAATTATCATTAATGTAGAGACCCTACTGATTTTCTGTTTGCTTGACCTGTCAAGAATTAAAGTAGATGATTTCTAGCAATGATTTTCTATCATTCCATTTTTGCTATATCTCTGTTGGGTATGGCAGGTGCACTGAGCCCTTGGTCACACTAGGGAGTGACCCTCTCTCTCGGTCCAGTCCGCTGTCTCCACTTACCTGTGGGGCTTGCAGATACACCTTCCTTCCTCCTGCTCTTGCTCCCTGCAGTGCCTATGCCCTAAACCTGTCATTTACAGAATTTGCACATGCCTGGGTGGACTGGATTGGCTTTCGTATTGTAATCTGTGGGTATCTTTAATGCATGTAGTTTGTACTATTGATGGTATTTCAGTATGTTGCATCCTTTCTGTTTTTTTTTTCATCCTTTTGTTTTTGACTGATACCTTTGTCTCTAAAAACAAATGGAATGTGCTCTCTTATCCCTTTGTTTGCTCCTCTCCGACCCTTTTCTGTTAAATCAATATTACTACGTCAGTATTTCTGATTGACTGTCTGGAGTCTCGGTCTTGCTGTCTTTCCCCACCTCTCCTCTCTTTTGCTCCCTCCCTCACTGTTGCAGTAACAGCAAACTTCATTGAGGTATTTGCTTGCTTGTACTTTGCATATCACTTAAAATATATGGATTGTCTCTTAATTAACTAGTCTCTGTGTGTATGTGTTCTGCTTCCTCAGTCACCTGCACATGGAGAAATTTTGCGGGGGGGGGGGGGTTGCATTCATTCTAAACTTATATAGACTTATTGTCTCTAAACAATACAGTATGATAAGCATATATATGTGTGTTTATCACATATATATTTATATAGCTTGTACATTGTGCTCTGTATTAAAATGAATTTGGAGATGGCTCAAAGCACACGAGGCTGTGCTAGTTTACACCATTAAAATGGTACTTGGACATCTTTGGATTCTGGCATCCCTAGGAGTCTTGAAACCAGTGTTGTGCAGATAACAGAGATGATATACTTCATACCAAACTATTTGCAGTAGTTTTCCCTGGGTACCAGAGCTGTATTTCCCTAATAGTTCATTGTTTTAATATTGGAGTGATGGCTTAGCTGTGCATGATTCTTGGTTTAAGTTACTTTCCATCAAGTTTTTAAAAGACAACTCTTTGTTTTCAAACATCCTGTTAAAAATGTGATATTGTTCTTATTTCTATATCCTAATATATGATCTGTTCTTTCTTTCTGGAAGATTATAAATATCAAAGACAAAGAAAAGCTTAGAAAAATGTTACAATTTTAGGTATAAGTTTTCTTTTTTCCTTTCAGCAGTTTTTGGGCTTTTTAAATTTAAAATGTTTGCCTTTAATTGCTAAAACTTGGTTTCTATTTTTTTATTTTTATTGTTTAGAGATTTTCAATTTGTGTTGGCTAAATCACTGTTAACTTGTCCTCCATATAGCTTAGACATGCTGATATAGTTTTTCTAAGTAAGAAAAAATTATAACCAATTTCATATAATAACTTTTAAAAACAAACTATTTGCAGCAAGGGAACTAGCCGTTATCCGTATAGCAGACAGGGTTATATTTCTGTAGGTGTACAGTTTTTATGTTCAAGTTTCATGTTGACAATGTAATTTACACTCTGCTTTACTGGTGTCCTCATTTGTACCATATGAATTTTCAGACATGATTAATAAAGGACCACATTTGTATGTGTTTCCTCTAGATAGTGGAGTTGGAGCAGGGATTGATTCATATTATGAGTATCTGTTGAAAGCCTATGTCTTGCTTGGAGATGACAGTTTTCTGGAAAGATTTAATACAGTAAGTTGATTTATTTTTCTATTAATTTGGTAGCTAATTTCATTTGAGTCCAAGATTGGTGAAAACTTAACAACCTAAATGATGTTCTTAAAAGTCTGTCTTTAAATGTGTCTTAGTGTTTTGTCAACACTCTCTGATGTTAGACAGGGCAATAGTAAGTAAAATACATTCCAAAAAAACTTTCCTTTTCATCTTTTATCAGAAAATTCGTAAATCTGGCAGTGTATGATATGGGTACATTTGGGTTTTACCTATTCTTGTTTTGAACACAGAAGACAATTACTGGAATGAGATAGAGCTAGCTTTCACTTTGGGGTTCCAATTCTATTTGAAATGTTGGGAATTTGACTTGACTTTGATCATACCAGACAAGCAGGGTTTGGGTAGTGTGTGTTCATTTCAAAGGTGGGTGTCCTGAGACTGGAGCACAAAAACCACAGCTAGAAGCTGGGGAAGGAGAGGGTTGGCCTCGTCCTTGGGCTGCTTTGTGATTTGAAGCAAGCGAAGGTGAACGTAGCAAACTCCTCAGCTGTCACTATATTCATTTCAGCAGTTTACCTTTTGGGTTGTTTTTTTTGTTTGTTTGTTTTGTTTTTGTTTTTGTTTTTTGCCCACCCATCAGTTCACCCACATTACATATGTGATATGTTTTGATACTGTAGTTAACAGTAGGAAAGAGACCTTAGTTTACATCCTGTTTGGACGTCATACCGGTTGTGTCACTTTGGGATGGGTGAGCATCTCTGGTTGCCTTTTTCTCATCTACAGAATGGGAATACTAGTGCTTTTACTCCCAGGTGTGTGGGGAGACTACAAGAGTTTTTATGTACAGAGTGATTAGAACATAGCTAAACAGATGACAGATGGTCAGTAATAGCGATTAAATACTGATGAGCCAGCAAAACAGCTAATTTAAAGTCCTGTTAAATTGGGGCTGGAGAGATGTCTTTGTGGTTAAGAGCACTGGCTGCTTTTGCAGAGGACCTGGGTTCAGTTCCCAACACCCACATGGCAGCTCACAACCCCCTTAACTGCAGTTCCACACAATCCAATGTCTTCTGACCTTTCCAGGCACCAGACGAGTGTGTGGTACACAAATATGTGTACAGGCACTCACATGCACATAAAATAAAAGTAAATAAAACATTTTAAGTCCTAGTAAATTTTTGAATACTAAAAAAAAAGAAAGAAAACTGTCTCTATATTTGCTGATAGTAAGGTTTTTTTTTTTTTTTTTCCTTTTTAGAGATGAATTAGGACAGGTAACTCTTTATTGGGTCATTAACTAATACAACTTGTTCTGTTTTCAAAGCTCAGACATATATAAGAAAAGCAGTTAAAAGAAGGGAAAAAGGAGATTCCAAGGACAGAAAAGGCAGAGCTAGCAGACCATGAAAGTGGTAATGGTGATTGTGTGCATTAGTTTGGGTAGTATGAGTACCAGAATATTGTGTTAGCTGAGAAGAGACCACATTCCCTAGATGAAAGAGAAAAGAAACCCTAAACTCTGTAAGATGGAAGCTGTGATTTTATTCTAAGGGGACCAGAGAACATCACTGGCCCACATAGGCATCCTAACCATCCTAACCTAATGATAGAGATGCTCAGATCTGTTTCTCAGAAGACTCTACCCCCGCTTTTACTATGTATATGTGTTCATATATGCACACGTGTGTGTGTGTGTGTGTGTGTGTGTGTGTGTGTGTGCGTGTGCGTGCGTGTGGAGGCCAGAAGCTGATGTTGAATGTTGTCTTCAGTTGCTATATGCCTTACTTTATTGAGATGGAATCTCTTCACCAGACCCAGAGCCCCCCAGTTTGGCTAGACTGCCAGGCCGGCAAGCCCTGGGGGTCTTCTGTCTCTACCTCCTGAGCACTGGGATTGAAGAGTGCTGCTGCACCTGGCTTTTTCTATGGGCCTGGGTATCCGAACTCAGGTTCTCATTCCTTGCAGCAAGCACTTTACTGAATGAGGGATCTGACTGGCTCCAGAAGGTCTCTTATTAATTGTCGTCTTTAATATTCTGCCTTCTAAAGATAGAGGATCTTGTATGTAGCTAGGACCCCTTTGAACTCTTTCCTCCTACCTCAGCCTCAGTGCTGGCATTGTGGGCATATGCCGCTGCACCTAGTCTCCTTTCCTTTAAATCCGTTCACCATCTTAGTAGATGTTTGTATGAATTGTGTGGTCAATATCTCTCTCTCTCTCTCTCTCTCTCTCTGTGTGTGTGTATGCACCCATGTATGGTGTGTGCACATGCCCTAGGTTTGAAACCTTGGGCATTCTAGACAAATGTTCTTCCACTGTACTAAACTCATACTTCTGCATCTGACTGAGAAAATCTATAGCAGTATATATAATTTCTTTCCATCTAAATATTTACATAATCAGTTGACATATAGGGAATTTACATATCTGTATATATTCAGACTTAATTTCTTTACTGTGCCATATAGTATTTTTTTTGCATCTACTTTCATGAACATTTTGTTATGATCTTTCAGCATTATGATGCCATAATGAGGTATATTAGCCAGCCTCCTCTCCTACTTGATGTGCATATCCATAAACCCATGCTGAATGCTCGGACCTGGATGGATTCGTTGCTTGCCTTTTTTCCAGGTTTGCAGGTAAACCCATTTCTTAATATTAGGATAAAATTATTTTAATTAAGTGCATTTGTAATCTTTAAAATCGAATGATAAAGTTATTGTTTCAAGGTTGTACTAACTTGTAATGTGATGGTTATAGATGAAATTAGCTCGTGCTTTACTAAGTGATTTTGTTGTTGACATCTAGGTTTTAAAGGGTGATATTAGACCTGCTATTGAAACTCATGAAATGTTATACCAGGTGATTAAAAAACACAATTTTCTACCAGAGGTAAGCAAATAATATTTGAAATTCTCCTTTACACACACATATTTTTATATATCTATCTATATCATCTATATATATGTATAATTTCTAATTTAAAGATAGAAAGTGTTGTCCTTAAGATGTGGCTACTCCTTTAGATTGATTTTTTATTATATATATTGTATCTTCTTGCTTTTCTTTTTGTGTTGAGAGGTCAGGATATCCTAGTTTAGGATAAGGATGATACTGCTATAAAAGTCCAAGCTTACTGTTTCTCAGCCTGTTTCAACTCCAGCCATTGTAGTATTCGTCACCACCACCCCTTGTGGTTTGGCTTCTTTTAGACAGTTGTGCATCTGTGGGGAACAAACCGAGGCCCTTGTGCAGGCCAGGAAAGTGCTCTGCCACTGACCTGTATTCCCAGCCCTAATCTGTCTCATTCTGACTTTCAGAACAGTTTTGACTTTCTCGCGATTGTGTGCAAATGTACTGCGCACAGCAGGTGACTGGGGGAGTGTGTGTATACCACAGTGCCCATGTGGAGATCAGGACTACATTTGTGTGGTCTCTTTTCTCCTTTACTTTTATGTGAGTTCCAGGGATTGAACTCAGGTGGTCAGCCTGCTGGCAAGCCTCCTGACATGGTGAGCCATCTTGCTGGCCCTCATTTTAACTTATGATGCACACCATCTAGGGAGACCTTGTTATCATTTATAATCAGAAGCTTGTTTGATGAAAGTTATGTTCATTAGATATAATTTTGGTTATCATACACTCATCCTAAAAATTTTGAGAATGTCTTCATACTGACTGAAAATTACTGTTCTTTTAAAACAATATTACATTCATAATAGATGTCTTTGCTACACTGATTTGAAAAGATACTGATAGCATGCTTTTGGCTTTCCAGAAATACACCTTTAAAATTTTGTAACATGTTCATAGCCGCCTTCTTTCTGTTCTTGGTGCAGTACCTAAGCTTTCCGTTAACACAGGTGTTTCCTAAGGTGTTGGCTCTGGAAAGTGTAGTTTTATTAACTTTTAAGTGCAAGGCTGTGTATTATAAACAGCTTATGTTCATGTTGAATCACATGAGGTTACAACTAGATACACTGATCACAAATGAAGTTTTCTTTTATTCTTTTTTTTTTATTTATTTAAAAAGAAAAAAACTGTTGGAACTGAAGAGATGGCTCAATGCTTAATGCACTGGCTGCTTTTCCAGAGGACCCAGGTTTCATTTCCAGCACCCTGTGATCATTCACAGCCATCTTTAACTCCAGTGCCAGGGGATTCAGCACAGACATACACATAGGCAAAACACCCATGCACTTCAAATAAAAAATTTAAGAAGATTAATATTATTATTATTAATAAATAATAGCCAAGAACACTCTTGGCTATTATTGATTAAATTTTAAATAGACAAATTTTAATTTTAAGTAATTCCTTGATTTATTTTACTGAGGATTTGACATTATTATAAAAGTAAACAGACTACAATAAAATATACATACTTGAAAATACATAGAATAGAAAATGCATAGATGAAAATAGAATAGGAAATAAATAGAAGAGAGTAAATTTTAAATATCCTCAGAAATGGTGTTAGATAAAATGCATATTAATTGACTTGACTTAACGTTTCACTGTGTGTAGTACATGAAAACAGTAGACTGTCCATAAACAGTGTTGCCAGTTAAAGAAATGGAAAGGAAATCAGAACACTAGAGAGGTACTAATTCAGAGAGAAAAGGAAAGAAACAAACAGAAAACTCAGTTATCAGACAATGTAGCATGGGTTTATTGGCATCACTAAGTGCCATTACTGGGTTTTTCTGGTTTTATTGTTGGTCCGGTTGGTGATTTAAAAGGTAATGTAGGGCTGGGGAGCTGGTTCAGTTGGCAAAATGCTGGCTATGCAGCTCTGAGGCCGAGTTCAGTCACTAGACCCCATATTAGTACACCCCTGTAATCCCAGAGCTGGGGAGACAGAGACTCCCTGGCCAGCCACCCTAACCTACTCGGCAGGCCCCAGGCCAGCGAGACCCTCTGTCTCAAAAGGCAAAGTGGACAGCACCAAGGAACAACACTCGGGGTTGACCTCCACACGGACATATGTGAACACACACACACATACATGAACATGGACACACAATAACAATACCTCATAAGCTTGGTTAAACAGTCTTCCTAAAAATAAGTTAGTATTTTAGCAACAATAGTCAGTATATTATGAATGAAAATTTACCATGACTCAGATGTTAATTATTTTTACCTCTTATATATTGCTTTATACTCTAGAACTGCTTGTGTAATTCTCAGTCACATTTTGATGCTTTCTTATATGTTGTTCTGTGCAGGCATTTACTACAGATTTCAGGGTCCACTGGGCTCAGCACCCTCTAAGGCCAGAGTTTGCAGAAAGTACCTACTTCTTATATAAAGTAAGACAACTTACCGTTCTTGGCTTTCCCCTACTTTGTGTTGGCTCTCTTGCTTTTTTATAATAAAAATGAGTATTTACTGTTATAATGGTTGGATATATCATTATTTGCACTCATTTAGCCCATGAAATTATAGAAAGATGTAAGATTTGTTGTAAGCTGATGCCTTTTCAAAAGTGCTTCTGAAGATCTAGATAGAGGCTGCAGCTCCAAGCAGCAGACACAGGAAATTGAGATCCTGACTGTGCTATATGTAAGACCCCTTCTGAACACTGTGAACACCTCTGCTGTAAGGAACAGGGGTGATGAACAAAAACCAAAACAAAACAACCACTTCTGTGAAGATTTCTCTAAAGGGAGGCTTTGTTTATAGATCTGCGTCCTAAAGCAGCCTCCTCCCTTCAGTCGGGGAACGCTCTTTTGAGCACTTAGAAATGTAACTTAAAGGCTGAGGTCTATGGTTTCAATTGTTTAGGGAATTCTGTGATCAAAGCCGTAGTGTATTTTCAGATTTATGTCCTGTGTAGTATGTATTCCTGTGCCCAGCACAAGGCCTGGCACCTGGTCGGCACTCAGGGATTCCTGGAAAAGTGAATGGGTGTGTGGCATCATGTGTTATGTCTCTATTCTCCTTTTCTAGGCTACAGGAGACCCTTACTACCTTGAAGTAGGAAAAACACTTATTGAGAATTTGAACAAGTATGCTCGAGTGCCTTGTGGATTTGCTGCCATGAAGGATGTTCGCACTGGGAGCCATGAGGACAGGTAAACAAGCACTGCTCCCTTTCCTCAGCAACCACACAGCACACGGTACAGCCGATACAGCCGCTTGGGAGGGTTCAGAGAAACAGTGTAGCATACTGGAGGGTGCAATCCTTAGTTCACTCTGCTTGTTTGTAAACACTCTCGGATCCACTGCTTTTGAATTGTTTGAAAAGTGGTGTGTGTGTGTGTGTGTGTATTTTTGTTGTTGTTTTTGTCATAATGCTTGGTGTGTAGTAGGTACTCCAGTGATTTTTAAGTAGATATGTGAATATTATATATCAGAATCTGTTATTAGGGACATTAGAAACATTGTCTCCTGTGCTGTAATGGTTTTTTAAACATCATGTAAGAGAAATTATCAAAATAATGAAAGATCTGGATTATAGTTTTATTCAGTCAATAATTCTTCAACAACCTTATCATAATCAGTGTGCGCTCTGATTTTGTCCCTAGCAGGGAGACCAGTGGTGGTTTCTGTTTCACTGGATACTAGATAGATGTGGGTACCATGGGTACTCACGTGATAAAGGGCACACACATTGATCAGTGTGGTCGTCACTAACTATCCAAAGATCACTTATGTGGTCTTCATATTTCTGAATGACCACTAAAGCTTATTTTTGCACTTGGCTAGCAAACATCCATTTTGTAAATATTCACGAGGCCCGTTATGCGCTGACATTATACTAGTTTTAAAGATTAGACGTAAAGTCATGTCCTTTGAGCTACTGAATTAGTGAAGACAAGCATATATAAACAGACTTTTCAGATGTGCTGCAACCATGCAAGCTGGTATGCGATCTTCACCGAAATGTTTCTGGAGAATCCTGAGTCCTGACAGTTGAATAAGAGAAGGGAAAAATGGTTTTAGGCAAAAGCACTGAAGACATGAGGAACACAGTACTCATAACCTCACAAGACTGGCCCTTAGTCTTTCTCTCAGTGTTTCAGAGAGAGTTCCTTAGGCCTGGGACCCCTTCCCTGACTGTAGCTGATGAGGAAAAGCTAGGCTTTTGGAAGTGGACATACAGATAACAACAGAAAAGGAAAGCAAAGACTGCCTAACAGTTCTGCTCTCCAGGTGCTCCTCTGAGCACTTTCTAGGTTTACCTCATTTGATCCAGCAACCCTTGGGAGTATAATTCCATCCTAATCCTCATTTTAGAGATGCAGAACCTAAGGAGAAGTAATCAGAGAACTTGTTCAAAGGCATCTGATGAGGCTAGTTGAGAATCCTAATCAGGGCGTTGGCATAGAGAACCATGATATAGCTGCAGTTTATTCAGTGAACAGTAGTTAAAGCACCTGCTTTATGCCAGGCGCTGCCCTAGTGTTAGGGTTGATAGCTGAGACCCACTGCTGGCCCTCCATGCTTTGCAGTCGGTGAGCAGGTCGCTGTGTGAAGAAATGAGCGGACATGATAGGTGCTGTAGGACAAAAGGGACACGCTGAGGAATTAGAGGTACGGTGATTCAGTCTGTTCAGAGGTTTCATCCTTCAGGATTTACCAACCTTCTTCGCTCCCTCGCTCCCAGGTCCTTCTTTCATGGCATTGTTGCTGGGCTTCTTCCCACGGCCTTTGCTCCTTTCTGACTATTCCAGTGTATAGACTGTCTCTTCAGTTCTGTGGATTGGATGTAGTTTGGTAGAACACCTAACCTAGCTTGTGTTAAGTACTGAATTTCATCCTCAGCTTTGAAACACACACACACACACACACACAGAGAGAGAGAGAGAGAGAGAGACAGACAGACAGACAGAGAGAGACAGAGAGAGAGAGAGAGACAGACAGACAGACAGAGACAGAGAGAGACAGAGACACAGAGAGAGAGAGAGACAGGCAGACAGACAGACAGAGAGAGACAGAGAGAGAGAGAGAGAGACAGACAGACAGACAGAGAGAGAGAGACAGAGAGAGAGCTCTCATTATGCTCAAGATGTGCCCAGCACAGTAGCACTGGAGTCATCTGGAGTCGGGGTGGGTGTTGCTGAAGGGGGCAAGGGGCTGATGTGTGTGTACCTTCTAGCTGACTGAAGACCACTGTTCAATTAACTTAGTGTGTCTGTCACATGGGAGCGTTTTACCTCTCACGTTCATTTGGCCCAAACTCTAGTCTACATTGTGCTGTATTATTAACTGCCCTTAAGGTTTATTTGTTTTTAGCTCTGTTATGTTCAACTCACATTGAATTTGTGACTGATCCCACTAGTCTCAGATACTTAACTCTAGGCTGCTAATAAAAATATTCTCTGTCTTCATCTTGAGACTAATTTTTAAAGCATAAATTTAGAACTTTATATTTACCCTAAGGAATTTTCGTTTTTGTTCCTGGACAAAATTGTGGGGTTAAATATCATCTCAGGAATTTTTTGGCTGAACCACCAATTTTCAGTATCCTGCAGCTTAGAAAAATATAATTTCTTTCCATCCAAATTATGAGGGATAATTTTGGATTGGTATTGTGACCCCATACATGGCACTAGAGAACTTTTAGTGACAGACTGTTTTGGGGTGCATATTCCCCTACAGATCTACTGACGTGGTCCTGTAGGTCACAAGCATCCACATGTAACACACATATAATCATATGTTTTCAAAAGGAAAATATTTGTATTTTCTTAATACTATGTGATTACTAAAAATAATTCAAATGATGAAAAACTGAAAATCTTCTTAAGACCCTGCTGTAATGTGCTTAAGGTAACACTGAACAATTTGGAGGTCATATCAGACATGGTAACAGTACTTTACATTTGCATGTGTGCATGCGTTTATGGCTTTACCTACAGCTAGATCACCTACAGCCTGTAGATGAGTGATCCAACTGTGCCTTCTTCTTTTGTAAATGTTTATAAACAGATTTGCTCAGTCTCACAGTTCTTACTCACTAATCAACCCACCAGTCTGCAGTTCTCAAAGTGGCATTCAGAAAATGAATTATAAGTGTATTGTAGACGAACAGGACAGGTTTGGTTTTTCTAACAAGATTTACTTCCAACATGGGCCACAGAGTTTCCAGATGTTAAGGCAGGAGATGGCTCAGTGGGTCCGGTGCTTTCGGCACAGCATGAGGACCTGAGTGTGATTCCCAGCCCCCACTCAGGAAGCCAGGCATGTCCACATGTGCCTGTAACCCCAGAGGTGCAGGGCAGAAGCAGGATGCCCAGAGCTCACTGGGCACCTGCTGTAACAGATTGACTAGTTCCAGGTGCAGTCAAAGACTGTCTCAAGAAATTAGGTGGAGACTGATAGAAGGCACCCGAGGTCAACATCAACTCCACATGTACATACAGCACACATCTGTGTAGCCCAGGCACACCCACACAGTGTTCAGCGATAGGGAAAAGTAGAGCTGTGGTTTTAATCTCATACATAAGTGTACCATTTTGTCCCTCTTGCAGAACAGGAAACAGTCTTTAGGTAATGTCCCAGTGGCCAGAGGAGCTTTGTCTTCAAAGCCCGTCCCTTACCACTCCCATCAGTTTTTAGTAATGTCCTTTCAGCTTGCATTCAGTTTGGTGAACCTCTGTTGAGGATCTCTGATGTGCCAGGAATTGGGCTAGGCTGGAAGCGTGGTACCGCAAACCTGTTAAGTAAACTGCAGCCACTTATTACCATCAAAACCTTGGGCTTTGTTGTGGGAGGTGGTCCATTTACTTAAATTTGATGTTATAATTCCAACTGCTCCCTGCACTCTTTGTCTGACAGGTAATTTTATTTAAACTATTGGTAAAGCATGTGCACTCTTCCCCTTACATTTCTCTCCTCAACCACGTGGATAAATAGAGAAATGCTTACAGTCTGGGAGATAAATATTTACAGAACTGTGTTTACAGTCCTGTGGCTGTGTGTTCATTTCCATGGAACTTTTTATAAATGATTTCTTTTACTTTTAAAGCCTTCCTCATCCCTTTAATGCCTGTGTAGCAAGTGTCGTCAAAGTGACGTGCCAACTTATCCGTGTATTAACATGACGTGAAGACTCTTCTATGGGACTCATTAACAAACTTCATCTGAACTGCCTCCTTGCTGTTGATTCTCCATAGCAGAAAGCCTGTTAAAAGCCTAGTGTGAGGTTTTGATAAGATTAATGTACCTGTGAGGTAGGCAGCTCCTCGGTATTTTATGCCATTGTGCGATACTGGAGTCCAGCTTATTTTGACAGTGGAGGATTGAGACACTCTGTAGTTGTTTGGCTGTTCGAATTGTATTGGCTTTTTAAATATTATTTTTAATATTTTAATATTATTTTTTAATTGTATTAGATTTTTAAATGTTTATTTGTGACTTTTCAATTTAGAATGGATTCGTTCTTCTTGGCTGAGATGTTTAAATATCTCTACCTGTTATTTGCTGACAAAGAAGACATTATTTTTGACATAGAAGATTACATCTTTACAACAGAAGCTCATCTGTTGCCCCTCTGGCTCTCCACCACAAATCGCAGCATCTCCAAGAAGAACACAGTGAGTTTTCAGTTCATGCCTTCCTCATCTTTCCACTTCTGTATATCCACTTTCCTTTTCTAAGTAGGAAGTAACCCATACTTAGAATTCATTTATTATATGCATGGTGAGAAGAAAGTGCTTGTAATAGTATCTCATTTTCTCTTAGGGTATCACTCTTGTTTTATAAACAATATTTTCTTTTTACTCATAATATTAAATAGCACTATTATTATTAGTTACATAATTTTTTTTATGTTTCAGACCTCGGAATACACAGAACTTGATGATAGTAATTTTGATTGGACTTGTCCAAACACTCAGATTCTTTTTCCTAATGATCCATTGTATGCTCAGAGCATCCGTGAACCCTTGAAAAATGTGGTGGATAAGAGCTGTCCAAGAGGCATCATCAGAGTGTAAGACATATTATTTTCTATCTGTCAATACTAAGTTAATTCACAATAAATAACAGAGCACTTAGGAGCTGTAACAGTAGTCAGAAAGACTTGCACCTAAATCAGATACTGGGGTATGTAGTTTTTATTGAATAAAAATTGTGTTTGTTTAATAGCAGACAGTATATAACAGTTTTTAAATTTCTCTAGCTCATTTTTAGGCACAAAAGAGTCAGCTATTTCATCATGGCTTGTATGTATAAGAAAATACTTTGCTCCGTATGTCTGTAGTTTCTGCATAGTGGAAAGGCAGTTTTTGCTTGGTTTTGTTTGTGCTTTATTGTTTTTAGAATTGCTTCCTGGTTGTTAGCCGAACTTGGGAGGCACATAAATGAGCTCATTTTTTTCTATGTGGTTATTAGAAAGGCCGTTGACTACAAGGGAGCTGAAAAAATGAAGTGGGCAGCATTATCCACTGATGAAAGTATTGTTTTCCTTTTAAATACTGTGAGGGCTGGAGAGGTGGCTCAGCGGTTAAGGGTACTGGCTGCTCTTCCAGAGACCCAGGTTCAGTTCCCTGTACCCAAATGGCAGCTCACAACCATCTGTAATGCCAGTCCCAGGGGATCTGATGCCCTCTTCTGGCTGCCAAGGGTACTGCATGAACATGGTGCACAGCCATACAAGCAGACAAAACACCCATACACAGACAATTTTTAAAAATTAAAACTGAAAAAAAAGTGAGAAAAATATGTTTTAGAGAAAGACAGCATACATGATCTAGTTTTTTGGAATACACACACACACACACACACACACACACACACGCACACACACACGCACATACACAAACACACACAAAGTGACAGTTTGTTAGTAATCAGAGTCACGCGTAGGAAAATACATTACTCCAGCTTCACCAGTTCTAAAATTAGCAATTTTGCAAATATCTACTAAGATTATTCTTATTTGGTTTTATGTTTCACTGTTTGTAGTGTGTAGTTAGTTGTAAGCCTTGTTTCCGGTTCCTTTCTGCAGAGAGGAGAGTTTCAGAAGTGGAGCTAAACCTCCTCTGAGAGCCAGAGATTTTATGGCCACTAACCCTGAACATTTAGAAATCCTGAAGAAGATGGGGGTGAGTTTGATTCACCTCAAAGATGGGCGAGTCCAGCTGGTCCAACATGCAATCCAAGTAAGACATTGCTGGATGGGCTAGATGCTGTCTTTGCTCTTTAGTACGAAGAGGGTGCTGGCATTTGACCGTGTAAACTTTAGAGTAGACATACATGGAGCTCTTGGGAAAGTTCCTAATTCCCTGTAATCATTTGGGTAACTTGTTTATATTAATACCGTCAAAGATAGGACTTAAATCTAAATTTTTTTCTCAGTTTACTGTCTTTCCACTATTTTAATTCAAGTTAGTGGTTAATTTTAATATTTATATGATAATACTCCACACTATTTTAGTTTTCAATAAGTACTAAATCTAGGTATTTCATTCGTCACAGAAATCAAGCTTTGAGTATATTTGTACCTGAAAAAGATAACATATCTTTTAGATAATTTTTTATCGGTTTTTACTTTAAAGATTTTACAACATGAAACCTCTAAGTTATTTACTTTATTAGCACATTGATTCCGAACAACAATTATGATATTCTGAATAGTTATAAGCTGTATGCACACTCAAACAACCTTTACTCTCCAGTTCAGCTTTCCCACAACCTCACTTTAAGATTTGTATCTATTTTCTTGCCGTCTCCATCTTCCATTAAGAGTATCCTTGTGTCCTTATGGTCCCGAATTGTGAGCGTGGCTCAAGTGTTTTTATTTAGGCTACCCGTGAAGTAGTGGCCACCAAGTGGCCTCTCAATCTTTAATACAATTGAACTTTTCTGTAACCCTTGATTTTCTTCTTCTTAAAACATGTCCTCCTTTTTGGCTCCAAGGGAGTTCCAGCAACATAGTTCCTTTTCAGCTCTTGCTCTGCGCCTTGTAGATTCCTCTGTAGCTCTGCTTCCCTGGTACTCCCACTCGGTGTAGGGTGGTCTACGACTCCAGATGATATTCTTTTCTCTCTGTTCTCTTCTTCAGCGCTCTCCTGTCTCTGACACTAGCTTTAACAGGTGACTTCTTGGACATATGCATATAGCACTCATTCCAAAAATTCTAAACCCAGCTTTAATGTATTTGCTATGCATTTGTACATCTCAGCATTCATCTGCCCTGAATTGATTTCAGGTGTTTCCCTTCTCTGTGCTTTCCTGTCCTTACCTCAGCTCTCTTCTCTGTTTTCCATTCAGTAAACTCGCATCATTCTCTGAGCTCTTTCTAGCACTAGAAATTTCAGAGTGCGATTGAACTCTTAGTATCTACCTTTCTGTCCTCCAACCCCCTACAGCAAATCCTATTGGGTTTTTTTGCAACTTTTTCCTATGATGGACATCTTCAGTTTCTCCTTGGTTGAGACTTAGTTCTCAGTTATACACAAACAGAATTAACTATTCCCTTGTGCTGACTTTTTTTTTTTTAACATTGTTAATGTTTGCATGTCTTTCTCCACTAGACAAACCTAAAGACTGTCTCCCAGGGCTTCAGCTCACTGTGGGGACAGGATAAGTTCTTAATACATGTTTCGAATCTCACTGAATCTGCTTACTAGTTTGGAGTTTCAAAGAGGAAATACAGGGGTCAGACAAGAAGCTTCTTTTCCTTCAGAGGGGAAGCCAGTAGAGGTCACCAGCCAAGGGTACTTGAGCATTTGATACAGCACAGTTTCAGATCCCCATCAAAGGTGTTTATACGTGGGAAAGAGACACTGATCAAAGTTACAGATAATGCTTTTCAGAAAATTCAATTCCTGAAAGTAGTGTATTGAGGGCAAGTTAGATGGAAAATATTTAGTGGGGACCTAAACTAAAAGGAGAAATTCCATGCAGACATCTGTAATTTAGAGAGTCAGAAAGATGGAGACGTTTGCAGGAAGGAGAGCCAAGTAAAGCGAATCTGTTTCTCTGTAGGCTGCTAGTTCCATTGATGCTGAAGATGGGCTGCGGTTCATGCAGGAGATGATTGAACTGTCGAGTCAGCAACAGAAAGAGCAGCAGCTACCTCCACGAGCTGTACAAATTATCTCCCACCCGTTTTTTGGCAGGGTAGTCTTAACCGCTGGACCAGCTCAGTTTGGGCTGGATCTATCTAAACATAAAGAGGTATGTGCACTCCAGTAAGCTTACTGAAATTAAAATAGTAAGTATTTGATGTCTTTGTCTCTAATTAAGTAGCTTTACGTTTAGAAGTTGGGGTCTGGCCAGGCAGTGGTGGCGCACGCCTTTAATCCCAGCACTCGGGAGGCAGAGCCAGGCGGATCTCTGTGAGTTCAAGGCCAGCCTGGGCTACCAAGTGAGTTCCAGGAAAGGCGCAAAGCTACACAGAGAAACCCTGTCTCGAAAAACCAAAAAAAAAAAAAGAAGAAGTTGGGGTCTGAGTGTACATTTCCATGGTAGAAACACACACTCAGCTGAACCCCTGGCTTCAGTCCCCACAATAAACATTACTTTAGCATTCAGCTCCTGCACTGAAGTGAAAGCGTCCTTAAATTTGTATTCAGTGCCTGGGGAGATGTCTCTGTCATTCGAGTGCTTACTGCTCTACACACATGAGGACCTGAATTCAGCCCCAAGCAGCCACAGAAAAGCCAGGCGTGTTAGTGTGCTCTTCTAATCCCAGCCCTGAGGAGGCAGAGACAGGAGGATCCCCAAGGAGCCCTGGCTGGCCAGCCTAGCCTAATTTGTGATCCCCAATTTCTAGTGAGAGACCCAGTCTCAAAAAATGAGGTGAATGGCTCTTGATGAATGATAGATGAGGTTGATGATTGATCTCTAGCTTCTGCGTGTGTATACACACACACACACACACACAGAGAGAGAGAGAGAGAGAGAGAGAGAGAGAGAGAGAGAGAGAGAACTCTAGTTCCCTGAAAGCTCATGATACTAAAGTGAAATGATTAGATTGTAATTGAAGAAGATAAAAGATGATTTTGGTTACCTTTATTTCCGACAGACAAGAGGATTTGTTGCAAGCAGTAAACCCTACAATGGTTGTTCAGAGCTCACTAACCCTGAGGCCGTGATGGGAAAGATTGCCTTGATACAAAGAGGGCAGTGCATGTTTGCAGAAAAGGCACGCAACATCCAGAATGCTGGAGCCATTGGCGGCATCGTTATTGGTAAGTAATTCTCTGTCTCAGGGTATTGATCAAGAGGAGGTGATTTGGGGATTTTCCCTTTATTTTTTAAAATCTTATCAAAGGGTTTGTCAGGTTATTTTTATTACAACATAAAGGATAGATGATCAATGACATGATAATTTCTGTATATTTATCTGTCTCTAAAACCCAGAAACTGGTTTCTGCATATTAATTTCAGTGGAGATATTTGAGATAAGGTCTGAGGGTAGAGTTGGAATGTTGTGAAAATACCCCACACTCTGGGAAAGACCTCAAGTCTCCAGGTAAGAATTGCACTCAGCCACCTCCAGTGTGCAGCCTTTAGAGACTCCGTTCCTCCACGGGGTGGCAGGCTTTGGGGTCACAGCCACGTGGGTGCAGTTAGTGGCCCTGCCACAGAATGGCAGTGCGGCCTTGGCCCAGCTTCAGCTGCTTGTTACCTTTTCTCTCTGAAAACGATGTTTTGAGCTGCAAATACTGGACAACACATAAGAACTGGTTATTCGAACATTTTATCCCAGGGCATTTTTTCCACTGAAATTACAAATTACCAGCTTTATCCATGCATTTCAACCTCTGAGTTTTGCTATTCCCAATCCCCCATTTTTTCCCTCATAACAAGCCATGACAAGCAGCCGAAATTTAAATTTTTTCTATGTTTAAGGGAAAAAGGCATTTGCATCTAGAAAGAAAGTTGTGAATTGACCAGGAAAGTCCATTTTCTATTTTCCATTTCCTTAATTAGTATTCATTTCTACATTGAGAATACATAAGACATTTAGAGGATCACTCAGTGACCCTGCTTTTGACTCTAGCATCATGAAAACCAGAAGATGTGAACACTTAAGTATATAGGATTTGTTCCCTTTGTTTATTCTATACAGATACTAAAATGTTGGTTTAAGTGAATAAATTTCACTAGTTAAAGAGTTTCAGGAGAAATTGTGTTTAATAATGTAAACCACATTTAGTAAACTATCAGGCTCTTCAGTGTAGGTGTTGCTGAGACACAGCCACACCGACTCGGGTAGATGTCTCGAGTACTCCGAGGTGCAGAGTGGGATAGTTCCAACAGAGAACACAAAGCTGGCAGCGTTCACTGTGTGGCCAGTCACAGGACATTTTTGCTGACCCCTGACTTCAGTCCTTTTAAGTGTGTGTGTGTACAGATGTGTGCGTGTGTGCACATTCATGTACACGTGTGTGGAGGCCACAGGTCAACATTAGTGTCTTCCCAGCTGTTCTCTACCTTATTTTTGAAACGGTCTTTCACTGAGCCCAGAACTCCAAGTGCTAGGGTTACAGATGAGCGTCACCATGCCCAACTTTTATGTGGTTACTGGGGATCCATATTTGGATCCTTTGCTCATGTGCTGGGCATTGTACCAGCCGAGCCATTGCCCAGCTCCTTGAGTCATCCTGCGTGTCTTTGGCTGTTTTCACATGGAGGCTACTCTTACTGAAGAACTTAATGTCTTATTGTCACTATGGTTTTGAGCATTTCTTACTTACCAAGACTTAAAAACAGAGATTTAAAGTGTAAAATATAGTGTGAATGTGTATCAATCTTAGAAAATACCGTTCTGTGTTAAGATTTTCCCAGTTTCTGGGCAGAGTCTTTGTGAGGCTCTGATATATAAAGACTGCCAGGTCAGACATTTTCTTTAGTATCTGTTCATGCAGAATCCTACACTGGATTCTGTGGAACAAGAATGAAATGATGGTCGGGTGGTGGTGGCGCACGCCTTTAATCCCAGCACTCGGGAGGCAGAGCCAGGCAGATCTCTGTGAGTTCGAGGCCAGCCTGAGCTACAGAGCGAGATCCAGGACAGGCACCAAAACTACACAGAGAAACCCTGTCTTGAAAAACAAACAAACAAACAAACAAAAAAAAAAAAAACAAAGAAAAGAATGAGATGATGTTTTTTTGTTGTCAGAAAATTTATTTTAAAAAGAAATTTAATTTAACATGTGTGAGACTTCTTTCTCCTAAATGTTTTTTTTTTTCTGATGAAGCATTTTTTTCCTTTGAATAAATTTGGGTTTCTTTTTTTCTTTTTAATTATAAAAACTGCAGGAAGTAATGATTTCCTTGTTATTTTAAGAAGGGAGGGTGCTTACTGTATGGAAAGGGCTGATTTTCATTCAGCCCAAGAGTAGTCCTACAGCTCGAGTTGACCAAGGGTACATGTGAACTGTGAGCTGCCGGAGCTGCCGGGTTCCACATTTCTCTTCATCTAGTGCTGTCTAGTCTTCGGGTGTTGTACAGCTGCGCCTCCTCTTCAGCCCCTCATGCACCTGCTCCCTCTCCCTCTCTGTTCATAGCTCCCAAAAGGCAGCCAAGCCCTCAGCCTGAGTCACGTGCATTGCATTGCACGGGCAGAAGCAATCTTTCTGGGTGGCAGTTCTAGGATCCTAGGGGACTGGGGGTCAGACAGCCATCCGCTGTCTGATCAATTACTGAGAGGACACACTGTGTTTGCCACTTAGTTGGGCCTGTGAAGCAAGTGCTGTGTGAGATGGCATTTTCATTTCCTCACGAGACTGGTGTGTGATACTGTGAGTGACTGTGATTGACACACTATCAGAGCTTTACCTGATGCTTAAACAGTGTGAAATAATACTGTTTAATTCAGCTTAGTACCAGCTAAGTAACCCTTGGGCTAAACATTTGTGATTTCAGAGCATTTTAAGTTTTGTGGGTTTTTGTTTTGTTTTGTTTTGTTTTTTGAGACAGGGTTTCTCTGTGTAGCTTTGGAGCCTGTCCTGGATCTCTCTCTGTAGTCCAGGCTGGCCTCAAACTCACAGAGATCCGCCTGCCTCTGCCTCCCGAGTGCTGGGATTAAAGGCATGTGCCACCACCGCCCAGCGCATTTTAAGTTTTTTAATTAGGAATGCTCAAACACCAAGGGAGGTCAAGATCATGTATGACAGGGAAGCCCACAGAGACAGCTAACCCAAGCTCATGGGAGCTCACAGACTCTGAACCGACAGCTAGGGAGCCTGCATGGGACCTACCTCCGTCCTCCACATGTAGATGACAGTTGTGTGATTTGGTCTGTTTGTGAGGCCCCTAGCAATGGGACCAGGTCCTGTTCCTGGCACATGAGCTGGCTTTTTGGAACCTATTCCTCATGCAGGGATGCCTTGCCCAGCCTTGATGCATGGGGAGGAGCTTAGTTCTACCTCACTGTGACATGACATGCTTTGTTGACTCCCATGGGAGACCTGCTCACTTCTGAACAGAGGAGGAGCGGACTGGGGGACAGATGGGAGGTGGGGGGAGGGAACGGGAAGAGAGGAGGGAGGGGAAACTGGTTGGTATGTAAAATAAATGAAAAAATTAATAAAAAGAGAGAAAAGGAACACTCAAACGCTAACAAATACATTAGAGGAAATTTAAAAGTTCATTCATAGTTCTGGCTGTGTGATCCATTTCTTAAAATCTTTCTTTTGTAGGCTTTTCCTTAAACATATGAAAATATCCCAGTCATAATCATAGAAACTTGTATTCTGTGTTTTTCATATACTGTTTCCTGTGTGCAAGTAGTTTGCTATAATTTATTGAGAGCTGTTTATAATAGTGTAGTCCAGTAAATTTTTTTGAGTTTAGAGTTTTTGCTGCTTTCAGTTATTTCCTTAGGCTAAGTCATAAAAATAGTTGATCTGAAGATTCAATTCATTTGTCTAGTACATAAAGTCATTTCCGTCGTTAGCGAGGCAACAGTGCGTCTCTGCAGTGAACAGCCCCTGACATCTGTCTGTTTTCTGGCCGACTCTGCAGTGGACGGCCTCTGACGTCTGTCTGTTTTCTGACCGTGATGGCCCCTGACGTCTGTCTGTTTTCTGACGTCTCTGCATGGACGGCCCTGACGTCTGTCTGTTTTCTGACTGTCTGTGTGGACGGCCCTGACGTCTGTCTGTTTTCTGTCCGTCTCTGTGTGGACGGCCCCTGACGTCTGTCTGTTTTCTGAC
>CABHPQ010167433.1:0-27056 GCA_902168405.1 Peromyscus aztecus
ACCTGTCTAAAATATGAAATAAATGAAAACTTGAATATAGAGATGATAAAGTCTTCAAAAGCAAAATATTAAGATTTGTGTTAAATGTAGGAATACTTAACAGACACTTAAGAGTAAAAGTATATATGTCATAAAGAATTTGATATATGAGAAGTTCAGGAGTTAGCCTTATGCATTCTATTTAAGATATATATTTGGATTTGGGCATATCATTTTTAAAAGACATGAGAAATGTACTTATAAATAGTACAGTACTATTCCAGATAACTTAAATTTTTTAATCTATTTACAAAAGTTTCTAAATATTTGAGGAAATGTATTGTTTTTTTTCTGGCTACAACTTCCTATTTGGTCTCTGAAGGGATTAGATGTAGGTTCTTAGAGTATTCAATGTAGACAGGTAAAATACAGACGTGCCTTGTCTTTATTTTATGTAGTTTCTTAGATGTATAAATAGTCTAATAAGATTTCAGATCAAACCACAAGCCTTAAGTAAACAAGGCTTTACAATTAATTAAATTGAACATCATAAGTACAGTAGTGTTGTCTGTAATTAGCATCTCTCAGATGTTAGACTATCCCCTTTGGTGCTCTGTGCCGGTATCCAAAAGGCTCATGCTGGATTAGTCTTGAGTTCTCCCCAAGAGAAAGCAAGTTGACAAGGATCCCAGATGTGGATATAGAGAGAAGGATGCTCAAAGTGTCACAATTCATGTAGGAGACTTTTTTTAAATTGTATTTAGTTTATGCGTATTTGCCCATATACATGTATGTATGTATACTGCATGCATACTCAGTATCTGTAGAGGCCAAAATCTAGTGTCTGATCCCCTGAAACAGAGCTACAGAGAATTGTGAACCTCCTTATGGGTGCTGGGAACTGAACTCAGGTCCTCCCTAAGTACAGCAAGTACTCTGAACTGCTGAGTCATCTCTAGCCCATGTATGAGATTTTGACATATTGTAAGTTGGATTCATCCCTAAGCTGGATTCATCCCTACCATTGTCAAGTTTGCATCATTTATTCCAGAGTGATTCTTCCAAACCAGTCTGTTTAGTTGGCTTTTGTGCAACTCTAAAAACTTGGCCATGAGATTTTCTATTTCCCCACAGGTGTCCATTCCTTACACTACTGTGGGCACTGCTCTGTAGGCTGGGAATCATTGCTGGCTTTTAGTTGTCCTATGGAATCAGCAATAAAGTGATCAATTTGCTCTCATATTTCTCCCTCTTTTCAATTTTATGGCATGCTCATGGCTGTCTCCTTTGGCTTATTGCTTCGTTTTGGAATGAATCTCTGGGGAAGTGCTCTGTAAGATCAGGTGTGGATGTCACCAGATGAATGTGCACCCTGTTTTATATTGCTTGACAAGAAAGGATGACGTTTGTGTCCTCCAGAATCCTGTGAGCAGAATGAGCTTCCACACAACTGCAGGGCTGAAGCAATGGGTTCTCCTCTAATTTTTAAGGTGATTGGGAAAACAAATCTGGAGCAGCAGAGGCAGGCTGGAGCTGAAAGGGTCCTATTGCCTGAGCATGAGGGTGGCTGACTGATCAATCTCAGGCACCATTGCCAGCTCACGTTTCCCAGGTCATCTGTCTCGTCATTATGCTGTAACTCAGGACGACTTATCGCCTGCTTGCAGTTGCTTTGTGTGTGTTTTTCGAGCTAGTGTTGAATAGCTCTAATTCAGCCCATTTTCCTGAGCTTCTCCTAAGCTTTCCCACCTCCCTCGCCTTGATTATTTTTCAATAGGATATTTACTCTGACTTTATAGCATCCTGTCGTAGGCAGAATATAGCTGGGCTTTTACTTAAAACTGAAAGAAAATATGCAAATGTAGAGGTAATGAGGAGCTATTAGGTGTATTTGCTTCAGTTCTGCCTTTCCATCTGGGAAAATGAATCTACATTATTTCCACCCACTCCAGACACTCTTGAATATAGTATAGTATTTCTCAGAATGAACTGGGGTTTCAGGTGGTGTGTGTTTACATAGGGGACATGAATAGTTTAAGAGCCCTATCATTGATAAAATTATCACTCCGGGTATTTAGTTTAATGTATCCTTTGGGAAAACTAGATTCTTTTACTAAAATATTCAAGAAGTAAATAATTTAAAGTCTTGACCATAAAAGAAATAGTTGTCATTTTCTTTAATCTCCTCAAACCTAAAATTTTCCTTTCCTCTACTCTCTTATCATTATCTGTGGCAAATACTAGTTAATTTTCTACTTAAAGCCATGCTCTTTCCTTTTTTGGCTAAATTCTCTAGCCCGTTTGCATCTGAGTACCACCATGGTGGCACTTAAGGGGAAGTGACCAGGCCATATAGGGTATGGGTACAGGTTTACCGCAGAGGATCTGGTGGTGGAGGCCAAGGCTTTTCTAGTGTAGGCAGAAGCCCAGATGAAAAGAGCCTTGATCCCTCAGTGACTCCAACCCTGACCCGCATAGGGTGAAGAGAGCACCCACTGTGTTTACTCTCTAAAGGTTTAGTGTGGTTACCAGGGCCTCCTGCCCTTGTTAAAACACTAGGGAAACATTAACTGATCAGAAAAGGGTAGTGTATGCTGGTAAGCTTGTTGACAATTCTATACATCTTTAAATGTTTTGAGAGTTCTTTTTATCTTTTCTTTTTTTTTCATTTCTACTTCTCTCATATATATATATATATATATATATTTAAAGACTACAAGTCATTAGGTCCGTGTTCATGACTTCATGAAATAAATTAACCAGAGATAGACATTAAATTAGTTTCTTAACTTATTGTGTAACTTTGATGCATCTTTTCTTGACCAATAAGCATATGAAAGATTGTCAACATCACTGTTCAAGAGGAAAATACAAATCCAAACCACAATGAGATGATTGGGGGATGGCTCAGACAGTAAAGTGCAGCATCCAAGTTCAGGTCTCCAGCATAACAGAAGTTGTGCATGGTCATATGTGCCTATAATTCTGGCCCGAGGGCTGTTGGGGGCAGTGGGTGGAGATGAGTGGTTTCCTTGAGCTTGCTGGCCAGCTGTTTCCAGGGAGAGATCATGTCTCAAACATTAAGGCAGTGCTGATGAGAAGGCTCAACAGGTAAGTGTGTTTGCTACCAAACCTGCTGAACTGAGCTTGAGCCCCATGACCCACATGATAGAAGGAGATAACTGACTCCTGCAAGTTGCCCTCTGACCTCTACAAGTATGCCATAGAACATATGCATGTGCGTGGACACACACACACACACACACACACACACACACACGATAAATGAATGAATGAATAAATACAATTTTTTAAAAAAGGTGGAGAGTGATAGTGGAAGTCATCTGGCATCAACCTCTGGCCTCCACACACGTGTGCACACATAAAACAAGCATGTGTGCGCACACATACAAGCACGTGTGCATACATACATACACACACACACACACTAAACACAAAAGTGATAGTGAGATATCAGTTCATACTTACTAAAATACCTAATATAAAAGGCAAATCAAAACAGGAAATCACACACCAGAACTCAGAGAACTCGGGATCCTGTGTATTGCCAGTGATGTAAAATGGTATACCCACTGCACGTAGCACTGTGAAGGCTCCTCAAGAGGTGAAGACAGACTCGCTTGTGATCTACCAGTTCTGATTCTGAGTACACAGCCCCCCAAAACAAAACAAGAGACCTGGAGAGATATTTACGTATCAAGTTCCTATCAGGATATTAAAAAAAAAAAAAAAACCCAGAAGATGGACGTAGTCAAAGTATCATTGATCAATTAACGGCTGAACAAATATAGTACAGAATACCCATACAATGAATTATTATTCAGCTTTCAGCTTTCAAAAGGAAGAAAATTCTGACATACATTACAGCTTGGATGACTCTTTGGGACATTGTGTTGAGTGATAAATACTGTACTTTTCTACTCATAAAAGGGGAATTCTGAGGCAGAAATGGTGGTTGTCAGGGTACATGGTTAATTTTGTTAATCCTATTGGATTGAGAAACCCCCTAGGGGATTGTTAAATCTTCACTCTAGCTGTGTTTGCGATGGCTTCCAGAGATGTTAGGTCCTGAGTGCTCTGACCCACCAAACAGCGTCATAACATGTGGCAGTGTTATTAGGTGGTTTGGCAAAATGAGGTCCAGTTGGAAGAACTGGGTCCTCACTGGGAGTGTGGACTTGAAGGTTAAATCACACCCCCAGTCTGCTTCCTTATGTGCTGTCTACAATGATACTAATAACTCCTCTGCCGTGAGCGCCTGCCTCTATGGTGCTTTGCCATGTGACGGTGGACTTGACCCTCTGATCCTGTGAGGCAAAATAAATCTTTCCTCTGTTGTTTCTGTCAGGTGTGCGGCCAAAGCAATGATAAAAGCCATTAATGCATGGGGGGGGGCTGGGAACGGGGGAGCAGGAATTACGGCTTCGGTTGGTGAAGATGAAGCAGAGTTTGGAGATGGTCGAAGTGTTCACACGGTAGATGCAAGGACACTAGATTGACTGTGAAACGTTTGTTGTGTTAAAGCCAGGTGGTTTTCTGTTACTGGCCAATAGATCAGGGTGGGAGAAAACCAAACAGATCAGCTAAGTCTTTCTCTTCGGCAGAGGGTGTCAAAGGTCGTATTCTCCAGGACAGCAGAGTACAATAGACACACGTAAGGGAAAACCAGCACTGCCAAGAGCTGGCTTCACCATGCCAGTCTGTTCCTAACACACCAGCATTATCTCCAGCTTCTATTTATTATTTTACCCTTTGATCAGTGACATTCCACTTAACTGTGTCTCCCCTGCCCCTGGATATACATACATACATACATACATATATTCATACATGCATACATACACATGCATGTGTGTGTAGACATACATTACATTATACATAATTTGCACACATAGTCCCTATGCAACACTATTTTTAATTACTCAATTTGTTTGTATTTGCATGTGGAGGAGCACATGTGCCTGCCACAGCATGCCTGTGGAGGTCAGAGGACAACTGAGCAGCCAGTTCTCTCCTTCCACCCTGGGGAGGCGCGGTCCCTCTTGTTTCCCGTCTTCATACTTGAGGCTATCTGGCCATGGAACTTCTGGCCAATTCTCCCGCATCTCCTTCTCATTGCCGTCTGCGTGCTGGGATTACAGATGCACGCTGCCACATCTGGCATTTTAATTTAGGTTCCAGGGACTGAACTCAGGCTATCAGGCTAGCGTGGCAAGCGCTTTCAGCCAGTGAGCCATCCACCCGGCCCTTTGTCTAATGCTGTTTTCGAAAGCCCCACCCAGCCCACTCTGATGTACCTGTCCATTGGCTTTGACTGTTGTGTAGTTCCAAAGCGAGCTTGTGCTATATTTTCTTATTCCATTTCTCCAGTAACGGGAAGTATTTTGCCTTCCATCTCCTCCTACATTAAACTAAATGCCCAAATGAATTTCTCTGTGCTTATTATCCTTGGATTTGTGGCTATGTCTTTCTGGGTTTGCAGTCAACAGTGAGTCTGCACACACCGAATCTCGCTGAGATTTACCAATAATTCTGCAGACAGGCTGAATGGTCTAATGCTTCCACAGCAGTGCATAAGAAAAGCTGTTTTCCTAGATTCCTGCCAACATTGGCTATCAACCAATTTGAAAACTACTTGCTAATAGTGTGAGCATTTTAATCTCTCTTCAGCTTTCATTTCTGCAGTTGCTAATGAGCTTCAACATCTCCATATACTTGCTAGTCATTCCGCCTTCTCCCTCTGGGCATTGTCTACTCATATTACTCAACCATTTTGTATTGAATACCCAGTCCTTTCCTTATTAATTAGAAAACACTCCTTGTCACATTAAGTCTCTTATGGTTTCGAACATAGCAAATGTTTTCTCCTATCCTTTCTATTAAGTTTTTTTGTGGTAAAGTTTGTTGAATAGAAAGTCTTGATTTTTAATATGGTCTAATACATAATTTATGTCTCATGTTTAATGTTTTTGGAACGTTACTTAGGAATCTTTCAGGGTCCAGAGATAATCTCTGGTACTATTTTATTTGTTTTAAGACATCCTGAATGTTTCTTTATGTGTAGATTGAATAGAGATTGACTTTGTTATTCTTCATATGTGAATAAAATTATGATATCCCAAAGACAGAATTTTTGAAAAGTAAATTTCACAAGACATTAAATGGGTAAAAGAAAAGAAAATTCCATGACCAAATCAATTTAGGACAAGTTAAGGTTAGCAATGGTGGACAGATTTCTATTCTACAAATCTTTCCATGATTTTTAATGTTCTTGTATGCATTTTTCTTAAGAGAGGTCCATAGCTGAACTGCCTGTCTCCATTCGTGCATGATCAATTTTTGTGCAACTCTCAAACTAAAAATGTTTACGACCTTTTTAAAAGGCTGTTAAAAGATGAAAAATATGTCTGTAACAGGGACTGTATGTCAACAAAACATAAAACACTTACTATCTGGTCCTTCAGAGTGTAATGTATAAATAAAATTTTAATATTTATCCCATTGATAAAATATGTATATTATGGACTAAATATGTGTGCCATTCCCTAATTCATATATTGACATCTTACCCACTCGTGTGATAGTATCAAGAGGTAAGAGCTTTGTGGGGAAGTTGACCAAGTCATGAGAGTGGGACCCTCAGGAATGGGATGAACACCCCCATGAGAGAGGCCCTAGGGAGTTCTTGATTTTTCCATCACATGATGATACAAAAACTTTATCCTGCAATTGGGAAAAGGGTCCCTACTGGAGCCTGATTATGCTGGCGCTCTGATCTTGACCCTATAGCCCCAGAAATAAATGTCTATTACTACCAAGTCTATGACACATTGTCACAGCAGCCTGAATGGACAAGACCCTGTGACAATATTACATTCTTCTAGAAAAAAAAAATTCTGGGAAGAAACATGGGGATTTCAGAACAATTCTCCCCAGACTGCAGCCAAATGGAGTTTAAAAACATGCCACAGACTTACATGCATGGGGTACTTAGTGTGAGCTAGACATAATGGCTCACTCCTAAAGAACAGAGTGAGAAAAGGGAAAGACAGAAACAGGAAAGGAAAAACTTGGGAAATAGCACCTCAAGGGGGTGGCCAAGGCTGCAGCCGTCAGTGGGGCTGTATCGTGAGCATGTATCCCGAAGCTGACGTGACTAAGAGTGCGCTTCACCTTTATGGTATTTTCCCCTGGATCCTGAAACTGGATCTTATCAGAAGAAAAACAGCAGACTAAGCCAGACCGAGTGCTGTGCTATGCAACATCTGACCGGTGTTTCTTGAGACTGTCAAAGTCAAGCTAGTGACAAAACGGAACAACTGTGAGGTCAGAACCAGAACAGACATCCCAAGAAGCAGGAGTGACTGCAACATGGTATTCCAGGTCCTGGGATCCTCAAACAGGAAGGAATGATTTTAAAAAATGCTGAAGTCCAACTTAGGTCTGGAATTTACTAAGTAGTAATGTTCCAATATTGCTGTCCTAGTTTGGACTAATGTACCAACATAACACAACATTATATTAGGGAAAACCAAAATTGGGTAAGGGGTATGAAGGAACTCCGTTATTCTTTACAACTTTTCTGTAAGTTAAAATTGTTCTGAGCAGAAAGAGATTTAAAAAAAAAAAAACCAGAGGAAAGATTCTGTGTCAGGCAATGGTAACTTGTAATGGATTCTAGAGGGGTCACTTGTGGCGTATAGACAGGAACGCTTTAGGAATCCAGTGTGGAGAGATTCTACTCAGGGTAGTGACGGAAAGGGCCACGGAACGCAGAAGGAGAAAATGAGCACATGTCAGATAAAGGGGTCAGTGTAGATGAAAGGTGAGCCTTGGGTTCTGTTCACAGACCAGTACAGATGAGCGCACGAGGGATGATAGCCAGACAGCAGTGGAAGGAGATGGCCATGGGAGAGTCCAGTAAGGTCAAGTAACGGCGGGGCTCACAGTCCAGGAAGGGAACCTGAGAACTTGTGCGGAACATGGAGAAATGTCTGAAAAGAAGACAATCTTGATTAGTTAAAGGAAAGAAAGTATGATGAAAAATTTTCTGCTGATACCTCAGTCATTTTGATGGAGAACCTATTCTGGCTTCAGATAGCCTTGGAGGTGGGTGTGAAATGAAAGGATTATAAAGTCAAGCTGGAGGGCTGGCATCCAGTCTCTATAGAATAAACCTTTAAACCAGTTGCCAGCCAGATCTACAGTTTGAAAAATATCTCTTAAGCCCGAGGTCACGGCTGCTCATGGAAAAGATCGATGACTTTACAGGATTATCCCATTTAGTCTGTCACTTTTACATTCTCGGGTCAAAGCTGGTGAATGTTACACGAAGAAAAATGATAGACTGTTCTGCTCAGAGCTGAAGGAAGACAAAGCAAAACAACCTACTCGATCTCTTCCTTGATAGGGCTTTGGACTTGACCTGGCCTACAACAGCCTTGCTTACCGAAAGCAGCCTTCAGCATCTGTCGAAGCAACCAGAACCCACAGACTTTCAACACTTTCTATGTTTTGCTCACTCAGCACTATGCAGCCTTGTTGCCAAGAGTAAGAGCAGGAACATAGGCAACAAGCAGAAAGGTCTCAGTCAATAAAATGTTTGCCTGGTAACCACCAGACCTGAATTCAGTTTCCAGGTGGAGTGGCATGTACATGTAACTCCAACACTGGAGAAGCAGAGACAGGTGGGTCCCTGGGGCTGGCTGGCCATCTAGCCTCACCTGCTTAGTGAGTTCCAGGCTGATGAGAGACTCTGTCCCAAAACAAGGTGGATGATGTTCCTGAGGAATGACATGCGAAGTTATATACTTTGGCTTTTATTCTGGCGCGGGGAGGGGCATGGTACACATTTCCATCTTACCCTTGTGAGGGAGGGGGTGGCTAGGAGGAGAAAATGGTGGAGCCAGCGAGTTGTGTGACTTCCACATGCTCTGATAAGGAAGAGAGGCTACAACTCAGCATTGTCTAATTGTCAGCTAAAATGACCACTTCCCTCCCATCCCTGCTATGACTCAGGGTAACAGGCTAACAGAGCGGCCCAGGAACAGCACATCAGGCACTTGAATGGAGAGGTGTCTCAGGATTGTTGCCTCCACTCTCCACAAAAGCCCCACTTCCTGATGATGCTCTTGTCCTTCTCTTCCCACTGACATTCTCATGAGGTCTGTGAACATCTGTGACTTCCAGGGACAGAATTTAACGTTGTAGTTAAATAAGTTAGTCGGGCTTTTCACCCGTATGACGAATACCTAAGGAAAACAACTCCAAGTGGAGGGGACTGGTTTTGTCTTTAAGGTAAGAGGTTTAGTTCACTGTCAGCTGGTTGCCTGGCTGTGGGCTGGAAGTGAGGCTAAATATCACGGTGGGGAGCACAGCAGCTTATCCTACAGTAGACAAGAAACAGTGAGAGATGCAAGAGCTAAGGACACACGACACCCTTCAAAGGCAGGCCCCACTCACTTACTTCACCTAAGTTTCATTTCTTCAAAATTTTACCTCCTCCCAAAATAATGCCACCAACTGGGAACTGAGCTATGAGCGCACAAGCCTCCCTAGGGAATGTTTCCTATACAAACCATAGTATGTATTGCATATTCCATGAACACAGAACTGGTTTCTCTGTTTGTTTTTACAGCTACACATACTAGACAGACTCTGAGTTTATCTGCCTGCCCTGAATACCTACCTTGTACCAGGCACTTTCTAAGTGTTATCTCTAATTCAGGCAACAAACCTTCAACACAGATATGCTCTAGTTCACATCCAAGAAGAAAAGCCACCATAACAAAAATAATCTTCAAGAGGTCCATAGCTGGTCAGAAGTAAAGCAATGATTCACAACCACAGTTTGCTCACTGCATGTCATCGTGCATGTAGCTTAAGGAAGAAAATGGGCATGTGAGACTGTAAGACCCTAACCCTTCAGGCTTACACCTCCAAGCCTCAGAAATGAGAAACTTCAAGCACCAGGAAATGAGAAACTAAAAATCTAGTTCCCAGGGCAAGCTGACCACCCCTCCAACAATACAACAATGTAAAGAGATTTCTGTTAAGAGATGTGCTCAACTGTGACTGGGATAGTTTGCAAATGTTCCAGGAAGGACCACTGTGACCTTTGTGTAGGCTCCACTCCCCTCTCCCTGAAACCCCCCTTGAGGTTGACGTAACTGTACCCACTGTACCCACTCTGTGATTGTATGGAAATTGTAATCTTGTGACTTTGGTGGGTTTTTCCTTTAAAAGCACCTATGAACTATGGTGCGGTGCGACTCTTGCTCTTTGAGCAGAGTTTGCCTGACTATATACAGCTGTAATAAAAACCTCTTGCTATTGCATCAACTGGACTGGGGTCTGGATTCTTGGGGCACCCACTCAGGACCCTAAACTTTGGGGTCCAACAAGACATGAGCATGTGAGTAGATTACACAAGATGAACCCACTAGAAAGAGATGCTTGAAGCACAGGCCTGTTTTCCCACTAAGGAAGGAAAGAATTAGAACTAGTTTGCCCCTGTCAGAGGTTTCTGCCAAAAAGGTTATTTGCTAAGACCTCGAGACTCCAAAGCAAAAGTGCTCTGCAATTGACTATATTAAATCTACATTAGCCGGGCGGTGGTGGCGTACGCCTTTAACCCCAGCACTTGGGAGGCAGAGGCAGGTGGATCTCTGTGAGTACGAGGCCAGCCTGGGCTACAGTGCGAGATCCAGGAAAGGTGCAAAGCTATACAGAGAAACCCTGTCTCGAAAAACCAAAAAAAAAAAAAAAATCCGCATTAATTAAAGCCAATTTTCACTTCCTCTAAGCCAGAGATGGCAGGTATGTGTGCCAGCTTTCTTACAAACTGGGATCGTTGGGAAGTATTGAGAAGGATCTAGAGTAGAGGGACTTGCACTCAACACTAAACAGTGTTCAAAATTGCTTGATATGCTGAGTAAGACTGACAAGGAGAAAATAGATGTTTTAAGGTACGATCATAGAATTAAAATCCAAAAGAAAATAAAACAAAGTATCAATATGGAAACCCTATGAATGCTATCATGTTGGGATTTGTTCAAGTAACTGTACATTTATATTTGTTTTAAGAAATTTTTAAATGAGTCTCCACGAGATTTATAGGACACAAAGAAAGTAATGGAAAGTTTTCTTCATTTCCTGTTTTATTTCCACCTCACTATCTACAAAAGCATTGCTGAACATGAACAAAGGAAATAAAAATTGTACAGAGTTGGATGAGTTCATGCAAATGGAGCTTAAAGGTGCTGGAATTGGTGATAAAGAATATTGCTTCTGAGATGCAGCAATGGCAAATAAACTCATGTGTTGCAGGCAATCTTATTGTGTGAGACCTGGTCACCAAAGGAAAGAGGTGACTCCAGCGCAAAGAAATAGAGACATAAATCCAAGAATTCACAGAATGTCATTTATTAGGGATTTAAAGATAAAACCACATCTTGTTGATGGTAAGACAGGAAAATAAGTGTACCTTAAAGCAGAAGGAAGTGAGACAAAAGTGAGCCACAGCCAATCAGAACACACCTGGGTTAACTGCAAAACTATTGAAATGTCAATCATTCGTTAAAAACCAATCCTGCCATCTTGTAAAATGCTCACTGACTCTCATAATGACTATGTAGTCTAGAGGGTTTAAGGATGCATATCAGGCTTACCAGAAAGGCAAAATAGTAGTTAGAACCAAGGTGGCTGTAGTCAGGTTAAGCTGGGTCCTATATCATGTAGCTAGAGTTTTCCTGCCTGGCCCACGGTCAGGATAAATCTTTTTCACCTGCCAGTCCCACAGCCGCTCAGACCCAACCAAGTAAACACAGAGACTTATATTGCTTACAAACTGTATGGCCATGGCAGGCTTCTTGCTAACTGTCCATATAGCTTAAATTAATCCATTTCCATAAATCTATACCTTGCCACATGGCTCGTGGCTTACCGGCATCTTTACAAGCTGCTTGTCCTGGTGGCGGCTGGCAGAGCCTCCCTCTGCCTTCCTGTTCTTTTTATTCTCTCTGTTAGTCCCACCTACACTTCCTGCCTAGCCACAGGCCAATCAGTGTTTTATTAGCAACACATTTGCCATACAGAACATCCCACAGCAACCTTAGACTCTGGAAGATTCAATTTTCTAAATGGTCATGCACATTCTAACTGTTTTCTCATATGTTCAATAAATATAATTGAATTTGTTCTATGTTCTTGAATGCCAAGGATACAGAAGTGAATAAAATCTCTAAGATTTCTGTGAAGCTTAAATGTACACAACATTTAATATTACATAGATGAGTATTTTCTGATATTACAATGGAGAGCTGGAAGTGGGTGGGTGGGTAGTTTCTATATGATGTTCATAAAGGTAGCCCTGAAGAGACCCCACTTAATTTGAGATCTGAGTGGAAAAAGCATGTTGAGATATGCACAGGTCACAGTGATGAACAATCTAAGCAGAGGAAGCTGCTTGCTCAAAGACTGGGATAAACATACATTAAAAGTGACAACAAGGGACATTGTGGCTGGAGAAAATAGGAAGGAGTTGATGAAGCACAGGAGAGAGAGAGAGAGCACTGTAGACAAATATAGGAGATGTCCTGAGTGTAGAGGAGTGAGATTTCCTGATTGTTTGGGGATGGGAAAGACAAACAAGAGAAGAAGCAAGGAAAATTCTAGGTTCTGACTTGAGTATTGAGAAAAGAAACCTTGGTCAAGAGCAGGCTTCCCTGGTGGATAGAAACAGGAGATTTGTTTTTGGCTACACTGGTGCACAGCTTGCTTTCTCTTTTTTTCATTCAGTCCATGACCGTATACCATGGAATGGTACCATCTGCATTTAGGGTAGGTCTTTTCATCTCAACCCAATCTAGAAACTCCTTCAAAGACACACCCAAAGGTGTTTCCATGGTAATTCTGAATCCCATCAGGCTGACAATCAAGATTAACCACCAGAAACCAGGTATCATTGTAGCCAGATAACTAAAGCCAAGGCACAGAGGGAAGTCAGTCACAAAGTGTTTATGTAGGGAAGGAAGCTCAAGACAGACCACCAGATACATTGCCACATTAAAGGTCTCAAAGAGAATGGGAAACCAGAAAGCAAGATCATATTGCTTAGTAAGATCAGTAGAAACCAGGATAATAGCTGGTTTCTGTTATTGTCTTACACAACAGACAGATGGGAGTTGGCAAAGCAAAGCCAACATTCTAGAACAAGGGAGTTGTTAATTATTTCTAATGATGTTGAGATGAAAAACAGGAGGATGTGGCCACTTCATGGGGCAAGATGGAGGCCATGGGTGTTTTTCCCCAGAAGAGTTCCCATAAAGTAGGAGAAACTTGATTGGTTTAAAGAGAGCCTGTACATTAGGAAATGAAGACAGTGACCACAGGCAAGTCTTGTGATCATTTTTCTGGGAAGAAGAAGAGGCTCAAAGAAAGATTTAAGACAGAAGTTGCCCAGTCATGTCACATGTGGATACTGATGACATGGTAATCCAGGAAAACGGACAGTTAATGTGATCCCCTTCTCTGAGTGAACAACAAAGATAAAGATGGATGTGAAATCCTTGCCCCTATGTATCTTAAATAAAGTTTCCCAACCCTCCCTCCAGTGAAAAACATGACCCCTAGCCTGTAGTATTTACAACAATAATAGAAACGGAGCTGGCTAGAAAGTCAAACACCATGAATTTCTGTAGGACAATTAGGATCATGATTCTCCTTCCCAGTTCTACAAACTGGTTGAACATAGATATGTACTCAACGAGTGCTAAATGAATTTTCACGCAGAAAAACAAATTTGTGACAAAGGAACCAACCTATTTACTTCTTGTTCCCATCTGGAGTGATTTTGGTTCCTTCAGAATACCTTTTAGTTTATAAGGTTTTGTTCATTTGTTTGTTGTTATATTTTTTGTTCTTTTTTTTCTTCGGTGACATTTATAAAAGCCTCTTAAGTTATCTCATCCCTTTATCAGCCTGAAGGGATACTAACATAGATACAATTATGCCCATTTTAGAGGTATGGAAGCAAAGTACTGGATTTTATGATTAGCTCAGGTTCACCCAGCTCATGTAGAGCAGGAATCTGACCTTAAATTTCCTGACTTTCCCTTCAGTGAATTAGTCCTTAAATTCTCAATTTAATTTGAGCTCTTTCCCCACATCCTGTGACTCATAGGATCTACTCCTGTTTTTATTCCACTTGTTTTGTTTCTATGTAAGACAATAACAAGTCTGTATTTCTCGGGGCTGGTTATGGCTCATTAAGTTTCTGCAAAGTTTTAACCTTTCCAAGACTAGAGGCAGATGGAATGGGCCATAATGAGGTTGACTTTGCTTGGTGAGGATTGGGGATTATACGTCATAAAGAACATCCAGGCTAGAGGCTGAATCTTCGAGTGGCATTTGGGTTTGGAGGATGTGAGGTTTTCTGCAGCAGCTGGGCAGAGGATGAAACATGACTGTTTACCAAGTGATAGCAGATGTCCAACTCAGAAAGGTGAGAGAGGCACCTTCTCCTTATATGGTTGAAATTCTGTTCTATTTTACAGTCTGTTGATCTGGGAAGTGCTGGTGTGTGTCACATATACCTGTGACTATGTTACAAAACAATCTTAACAAGCAGAGGATATGTCCTCAACTAACACTGGACACAAAAGGCTCTTTATTTCCCAGTAAATGAAAGCAAACGGAGAACAAGCCAGGGGCTTGGACAGACTATCTCAGAGTTTGGATTTACTGACATAGATGTCAGGATGGACTCTCAGCCCTGAGCTGGGCACTAGGCTGAGCCTTCTTATAGACAGAAAATACAGAGCACAAGCTATACAGTGTTTAAAGAGAAACAGATCAATTAAAAGATTTAAAAAATGTGAGCATAGGTTCTATTGCTGCATTATACCAACTTTTGAAGGGACATATTGTTCTACTTTTTAATCTTTAAATTGAGCATAATAATGCTGAGTAAACTTGAACATATGACATTGTCAGGAGTTGAGGGAGGGAAAGAATGATATTGTCTTATAGTGAATCAGAAAATAGATATATATTCCTATCTATAGTTTCTTTATAAGGCATTCTAAGGGAAAAAACATTATTGTCTTAATTTATTTCCTTCTTTCTTTATCTCTCTCTCCCCTCCCCCTTTCTTGTATCTATACCTCTCCTCTCTGAGCATGCACTGTGTTTGAACTCTGCTCTAGATAGTCAAAATACAGCAGTAAACAAGGAAGGCATGGTCCTCAGCCTCGTGGATGTCACAGTTGAGGTGAAGACTTGTAGATGGGGCAATTGGAGAGACAGGTGGAGGATACATTCAAGTGATGTTTAGGAAGTTGAATCAATAGATTTGGTAATTCATTAGACACAGGGTAGATGAGGATATGGGGGTAGTTAGTGAAGACGAGCGAAGAACATCTTACAAGAAAGAGCTAGATGGGTTATAACCTACCTAGATAGAGAAGATGCAGGACAATCAAGTTTGTGAGCTAAATCCAAGGGAAATATCTGAGTGAAATTGCCCTCTGTCTCTTCCAATCTACCTCTGAGAGATAGCTGGAAGTTCTTTGGGACTTCCAAAAAAAGTGATCATCCAATGATTTCTGCAAATTATCTTTTCTTTACCCAATTTCAATAACTCAAACTTCACCACATGGGAACCATGGTGGTAATCCACCTTGGCATCTAATAGTCATTTGGATGCTTGTCTTTTCCTTATGGTATATCATATTCTGAGCTTCCTGAGAATGAAGATAATATTTAATTCATTTTGTAGGCCTGGTCTTTAAGAGTTAACACTGGTTATTTGTTGACTTCAGTTATGAGATGGTAGTGTTGAATACTGGCCATGATGGACATGTGTATATTTACTAGTCTTTACATATCTCTGAGAGCAGTGTGCTCTTCTGTGTGTGGCTTCTAGGCAATAGACCATTGTTGTGTTGTCAACCATTCTGTCTCTAGGCCTTATATACAGTGAAGCCTCAAAAATAGGTTTTGAAAGGAGGAGAGCAAAGTTACTTAATATTTCTGAAGGCCTTCTGCATGTTGTTAGGCTAAAACAACAGTGCCACAAAATCATACTGTTGATGAACCAGGAAAACCATGGAAGCATTCTAGACCATGTTGGTAGAGAATTCCAATTATCCATAAGTGGATTACTTCTATACCAGTCAGATTTCATCCAGTCTAGGCCCTGTGTTAATTTTTCCAGATGACCAGAATTTGATTCCATACATTGCCACTTGAACTTAAAAAGATGGTAACTGTTCCTCATTGACTTTCATCAGTGTTCCAAGAGGTTCTGGGAATGGGTCATGGACGACCAGGGCAAGATAACTAAATGGGGTTCCAATCTGCTGCTTTTATCCTATGTTCTGTTTGTTTTGCTTCTATGTCTGTAGATTTTCTTTGAAGAACAACTCCATAGCTAAATAGAAAAAAACAAAACCCTCCAAAAGCCACTGCCCCTTAACAACCTTATCTCTTCTTAGATTGCACCCTTTCACAAGATCGTTGGCATCCTGGTAGCTGTGGAAAGAAGCAGTCTGGCCTCCTCATAAGTATCTTTATCATTTTATTCTGATAAAGCCATAGATACATGTGCAAAAGCACATCATTTCTATCACTTCTCTATCATTGCAAACCTTCTTCTAAAAAGCTGCCTGTTTTCTTGTGTTTGTCAGCAAACTGTTGACTCTCTGAAAGCAGTAATTGTCCATTTCTTTATTTAATTAAGTTATGTCCATATAAGAAAGCTGTTCTGAATGAATAATAGATGATGGATAGATGGATGCATGTATGCATGGACAGACGGGCAGACAGATGGACAGATGGAGGAATAAATGGATGAGTGACTTCAACTATAAGAAGAGTAGCTGTGACACAACACTAGGACTTAGTAATTGTGTTCTAATTTGATCTCAGCAAGTCTGTTTTGATAAGACTCCAAATAAATCAATTTGGTATCAAATTATGTTAAAAATAAAATTCAAAAATAAAGCATGTTTTGCAAATTAAGAATAATGAGTCACGGATTCTGGGGAATAAAGAGTATGTGAGTAAAATGAATTACAAAGGCTTACATTATAATCATAATGCTAATTATGAGACATAGCTACTATGGTAGAAACTAGGCCAGAAAAGGAATGTAATATGAGTAATTGGTCCAAATCTTGGGCCAACATCCTGTATGATTGAAACTACTATTCACTGCTCAAGGAGAGTAGCCCAAAGCTTGATAGAATACAGGCTATGTTGGGTTTTTGCCTTATTAGTAGTAGCACTGACCTGGTGGCCAAAGGGACATTGAAAACCATGGCAAGTTTAAAGAAGAAAAAGGAACACAGTTGTACAATAAATAAAGTCTTACACCCTTCACTCATTTCCCTCCTGTTTGAATGTAAGTGGGGTAAATTTGACAGAACTTTGTTAGCTGCCTTTGAAGGTCTGATGTTGAAGGTCATTAACCATGAACTGCTAACGACAAAGAAAATGTTAAGAGCTACCCAGGGAATAGTGTTCAAGTGAAACAGAAATTCATGAGGAAGAGAATAACCTCTTTCTAAATATTCCCAGTTGCCTGGGTGTTTCATGCCTTGAGTTTCCCAGGGAATAAAACATATCCCATAGCATACATGACTATGTAGACAACATTTCTGGTAAGGTATGCCTTCCCTGTGGTTCCCTGCAAAAGTGGCTGTCAGCTCCATTTCATTTTTGTCCCAGACTCTGAAGGCACTTGAACCTGCTTGGCTGACTCTGATTGTGGGCCAGAATTGAATTATCAGATTGAGTTTTAATATCCATGTTCTTATATTCTATTCATCTCTGTACACCCTACTCCAGATTTTAACCTTACTAAACCATTGAAGTTGCTGTTGTGATGGTCACCATGTCCTAAACCCTGGATCTCTCAGTCTTAGTTTGCTGGGACATTTGACACAGCTTGTATACTACCTCTCTATTTCCTATCTCAGGCCCACTCAGCTTGACTCACTGTTTGGTCCTCTCCTTGGGCCTTCTCTGTGTTCTGTATTTCCTCCTTGGCATGCTTTCCTTTCCTGTTCCTCTGAACCCTTTGGTTCTTGACACAAATGGAGCAGGATGCTAGGCTAGATCACTGCAATTCTACTTCAAAATACTCATCAGGCTTGCAATTATTGATTCTCTCCCTCCATATCCCATTCTTTCTGTCTCCCCTGGTGCTGGTTAGCTTTTTTTGGTTCTTGGTTCTTTTGTTTTAGTTTTCATTTTGTCAATTTGACACAAGCTAGGGTGATCTGGGAAGAGGGAACCTCAATTGAGAAAATGCCTCCATTATATTAGCCTGTAGGAAAGTCTGGAGGGAAGCATTTTCTTGATTAATGATTGATGTGGGAGGGTCCGATCACTAGGGGTGATGCCATCCTTGGATTGGTGGTCTTGAGGTGTATAAGAAAGCAAATTGAGCAAGCCATGAGGAGCAAGCTAGTAAGCAGCATTCCTCAATGACCTCTGCTTCAATTCCTGCCTCCTGGTTCCTGCCCTTCTTGAATTCCTGCCCTGGCTTTTTGAAATCATCGACAGTGATCAGGACATGCAACTTTCTTACCCAAGTTGCTTTGGTTATGATGTTTTGTCACAGCAATAGAGGACAAACTAGGACACCTGCACTTTTTTTTAACCCTTATATTATCTCCCTAAAAGTCCCAAGAGAACCAAAGGCCATAATATTTTCACTATGGAGACTTCAGTGTTTATAGCAGCAGCTGCCACAGAGCAAATGCTAAAAACTGTTGTTGGGGTTGAGTGAATTTATAAATAGTTTCAGTCACAAAATGTAATTGTTATAGACTGCTATTTTGTGTTAAATATACATGTCCATGCTGCTGTATTATGACTTTTACTCTTGTCAAAAATTATACATGTATATATATGCCCAAACTGGAAATAATTCAAGGGCCTACCAATAGGCAATTATGGAGACTTCGTTAAAAGAAGTATTGCGCAGCAATATCATGATTCTTGCTTCATAAAAGAACACAGATAATCCTTACAAAGACCCTAGCCAATAAAGCCAGAAACCAAGCCTGTACAAGTGGGACCTGACTCATACAAATTCCCAAAGCAGGGGTTATTGATTTATGATGCCACAAGGAAGAGGACTGGTTGTTCTTAGTGTGCTGATGGAAAGATCTGCCCAAATTTCTGGGTACCATTAAAGTTTTTGACTTGGGCGCTGCTATATAACATGCTTGTCTTGAACTTTTTACTACTTACGTAATACTTCATGTTTGGATGTGTTAGTTCTGTTTTCATTTAAGAAGTTGACTTAAAGATAAAAATTAACTTTACTTGCAGGTCTTTCAGAGTTGAATATTTCTAGCACATTAAAAACAGAATTTGTTTTCCACTCCCTCACCCTCACATTAAAGTCTGTCTCCCCACAGATGATCCCTGTCAACTCCTTAAAACTGATTTCTCCTGCTTTAAGATCAAATGATCTCCATGTCTCTAATTCACATGCTTGGTTTCTTGTCTCAATTATTCAGTTTTAAGACTCCGCCACAAAAAAAAATAAAAAAAAAAAAAGAATCCTCTGTTGTCTTCTAACATAGAAACTGGAAATGTAGCTCATTTCCATTTGTTCATTTTTCCACTTAGGTCCATCTTTGTCACCTCTATTTCCAAATATCAAATATTTGTTATTTTTTGGTTTGATTAATAATCAATGTTTACATATGTTTAAAATATAAGTGCGACTCACAGCCAGGCCATGTAATAAACAAGTAAACTGTGATCATGTTTATTGTTCTGGTTTCTCCTTTTATCATTGTTGGCTTGCTTTTCAGAAAATTTTGGTCCCTAGTGGTCCACCAGTTGTTTAAATTTCCCTGCAAGGCAGACTTGTTCAGTTACCCATTTCATCTTGGAAGAAGTCACATCCAGAATCCAGTGATCTGCTCCATCGGGCATGGTTCTACTGTGTCTGCCTCACAGCTCTTACCCTGAGTGAGACATCCTTCACAAATTATTCCTGGGCTTCACTTTGCCTTTCACTGTGTTGCTTTTCTGTTTCCCATTCTCCAAATGTCCTTTATTTTATTATCTTATTCCCTTGGTTTTTTATGTTTGTTGTCACAGTGATATGACTGAAAACTAAGGCCCTTGTACACACTAGACAAGTAAATAAGTAGATAAATACTCAGAAGTCTGTAGTCATTCTTCTCCTTTGGTGTACTTAATCTGTGTCTCCTGTCTTGGAGCAACTTCTCTATGAGTCCAAGGACCTGAAATTCCATATTACCATTTTTTGTCATACATATATCTAATTGTATCCAATGTTCTGGTCACTGAACAGGCCCTTTCAGCTGATTCAACTCTTCCCATTCTGGAAAATGCTCTTGAGTTATTTGTTCACAGTTCTCCTTACTGAGCTCCTGCCGTTAGGCCTCTGGATTAATGCTCTAATTCACCTTAAGCCCCTTTAATGTTCCTTCCATAGAGATAATATTCATGCACATCTTTGGAGGGATCTGGATTTTTCTCCTTTTCTGTGTATGGGCTTTGTTTTCATCTAGCTGCCTTTTTCCTGAGTATTTGGTCTGCCTTACCAGCTCCCAGCTTTGCTCAGACAGCTAGTGATCTCGGTCATAGCTTAGAGACTGGGAACTCTGAGCATCATGTAGGGATTTTTGATCATTGGTCAACAACTGCCTTGGTTTGCCTGTGACAGTCTCAGCTTTAGCACTGAAAGTACTATGTGCCTATGAACAGTTAGGCCCTGTATGTGACCTCTCTCTTTGGAAAAGTGCCTGAGAATTTTATTGGGGACCCAATGTCAATTCTTTCATTCTTTCTCCTTCACATGGCAGCTTCTTTAGATAATTTGATTCTAATTTATTGTCTTGTAGTTAAGTCTTGAGTCTGAACTTTTAGGGGGTGAAATGGGAGACTATGGCAAGATTCTCGGGTTCCAATCTAAAAATGTCCTCTAAACTCTGTTAGATGTGGCTGGTTTTGCCCACTCACACTGTTTATTGGGTGTCTGTCACATTACAAGCAGTGCTTAAGCCCTAAGGGGCAACTGTAATGAAACCATGAGTGAATCTAGGAGAGATGTCAATGGGGTAAAACTGCCTAAGGACGGATAGAGACGGAGAAAGGCTCCTGGTCTTGAATCTCGGGGTCCTCTGGTGTCTAATGGTTGGGGAGATGAGGGAACAATAAAGAAGACTGAGGAGGGCATCCCTATAAAGAAGGTAGAGAGTCAAAAGAGAGCAAGCACTATGTGAGAGTCAGCTGGAAGACTAATTCAAGGAAGGGTGGATGATCAAACATACCAAGTGCTACAGAAGAAGTACTGCCTCTCAGACCCTGAATTCACCCAGCCCAGAGAGCATGCGTCTTGACCTCGGCAGGAACAAACTTTCTGGCTTTTGTTGGGACTGGGAAAGACACAAATAACCTCTGGAGTGTGTAGACCTGTAGAAGAGATAAGGGGATATCAAATTGCTCCCTAGCCTTTCAGCCTTCCTCCCACATGTTAGCCCCCTGCCCATTCTCCACTCCTCTTTTCTGATGATTTCAGCAATTTCTGAGCCATGGAAAACCCTGGACATAAATTAAAGTGATGCTTTAGATTTAGATTTATGCTTTTCTTTGCTGATAATCTCCAGGTCTGCAGTCTCAGATGTCTTAAGTCATATTCTGCTTGACAGTCTATGTAGGTCCGTGCTTTACCATTACCATTGCTATTGTCTCTTCTTTCCCTCCAGGCCTTGCAGCTGTAAGTGTTAAAAAAAAATGTCTTATCACTATCATTTGAGAATGGAGCAGTAGTGGAGGCGAGTGTCCAATATTTTCTGTTTATCTAACCATTCTAATGCTATAAAGTTGTCAACTGCATATATAGATATATAGATATTATATACATATATATATATGCACACACATAGAAAAAGAGATAATTAACTGTTCCCCAGTGTTTGGACAATTGGGCTGCTTTCAATGACATATAACACTCTGTTATAAATTTTTTGAATATACTGTTGCCCATCACTAGGAATGTTTGCTATGGATGGATTCCCAGAAGTACACCACGTTGGTGTTTGATACCATGAAAGGCGGTAGTAGGATGTACACTTCAGTGCATAATATCTGGAGTCAGGTTTGGATACTTCTGTCTGCACGTTTGCTCTGCTGTATACTAGCTGTGAAGCGTTGGGCAAGTTTATTTAGCTTTCTATGTGAACAATATTAGTGCTACACGGGGGAGAACTGTGTTCATGTATGCATGGAGACTAAGGCATACCAAATCAGCTGTCAAAATCATATACGTGCTCTTTCACTTTACTCTGTTAGTGTGCCAGCTGGCAAGGATCAGTGATATGGCCACTGGGGGGAAAAAATGACAGGATGCCCTAGGAGTGTTCTCATAACACATCTAGACGGTAATGTTCATGCCTCTGGACATGTTACTGAGATCAACACTCTACCACCTGGAACCTAGATTCATCTGGTTAGTATTCCTTTAAAGTCATATAATCCACAAATAGCTACCCCCAAAGAAATACTTGGTGAAAGATTTCAATCCTGGGGCCGGCCAGTAAGGTAGTTCAATAGGTAATGGCATTCAGTGGCAAGCCTGAAAAGCCTGAGTTTGATCGTTAGAACCCATCAGTGACTCCACCAAGATTTTCTCTGACCTCCACATGCATGCATGGCTCATTCCTCCACATTCACACAAAATGAAAAAAATATTCAATCCTGATATTACCTACTATATCTGTCCAGGGTATCTGATCAAGCCAACTAGAGTGACAGGGTGTCTCCATAGCTTCTGTAAAATATTCATAGTGCACTTTGAAGACAGTGATGATTGTCCAAGGAATATCACCAAATCCCTGGTACAAATCTGTCAGAAGTGTTAAGGCAATTGTACCACAGCTGACACCTGAGCTATGTGAACAAGAGCTCTGATATGTCCCCATGCATACATGAATGCATATTCTCCCCCTGGGTAGCACTAATATTGTTCATATAGAAAGCTAAGTAAACTTGCCCAACATCTCATAGCTAGTATACAGTAGAGCAAACATCCAAACAAAAGCATCCAAACCTGACTCCAGATAGTATGCACTGAAGTGTGCATGCTACTGCCTTTCATTGTATCAAACACTAACATAGCATACTTCTGGGAATCCGTCCATAGCAAACATTCCTAGTGATGGGCAACAGTATATTCAAAAAATTATAACAGAGTGTTATATGTCACTGGAAGCAGCCCAACTGTCCAAACACTGAGGAACAGTTAATTCTCTCTCTCTCTCTCTCTCTCTCTCTCTCTCTCTCTCTCTCTCTCTCTCTCTCTCTCTCTCTCTCTCTCTGTATATATCTATATGTATATATATATATGCAGTTGACAACTTTATAGCATCAAAATGGTAAGATAAATAGAAAAAAATTGGACACTTGCCTCCACTCTTGCTTCATTCTCAAATGATAGTGATAAGACATTTTTTTAACACTTGAAGCTGTTTGGGAAGAAAAATCAGCCCGAGGAAAATGGCCAAGGTGATAGTTGAACAGTTGATAAACCTAGCTCAAATGAATGTCATGGAATCAAGATGGGGAAGTCGTCCAGATAGAAGTGAGCCATGGATCGCCAGCTGTCTTGATTGTTTATAGGATAAAGGACAGTGGCAGAACAATTTAATAAATGGTCTAGTGAAGAAGTCCATTCAGTGTTCTACAGATAGAACTATGGGAAGTATGTTAAAAGTCTTAAACTAAAACTTCCAAATTCTTATGAACTGGATGTGCTCAACAATGGGGAAATTTGTGGGAATGATCACACCATGGCATTTGTGCACATGATAAGACGACAAGACAACTATGTGCAGAAAACTCGCACACTATGGTTTGGCAGCATCAACCAAGAATTAATTTGGGGTAGACCAAGGAACCTGGGGTTGACCAGAATCCAGTCTGACCTACTTGTTTACTCTTCAATAGACCACACCGTTATCAGCAGGTGGATTAGAAAGAGGCAGTCAGATTTTCACAGTGTGCAAATAAAGCCATTGTCTGTTCCTCCGTTGTATTTGCCCCCATGTTATTTCTATGAAGAGTAAACCAAGTATTGTTTTGCTACTGAGCTACCCATGCAAGGCATGTACGCTGTTTCCTAGTGGGAAAGCCACGTTAGAAGTCAGGGCAGTGTGCAGCTGGGATGCAGCTTTCCAAATATTTTGTTTGCCTATTCCAAATTCTAAGGTTTAACTACACTTATGAAATGGCTCAATTTGTGAAGTGTTGTAGTGTTCACACGCCTATTTAATTACCTTTTGTTTAAATAAACACCATACAAGAACATAGTAATTACATCTTCAATTACTTTGTGTGGAAATACACTTAGAAAAGAGGTTCATGTACCACTGCCTTTTTCTCGCCAAGCTTGTGTCTAAAAAGCTCACTCGAGTATGCAAATACCTTCATGAAGAATTCCTCTTTTGTTTGTGTTAGGGCACATCATAATCACACATTCTAAGCAACTGCAAGTCTACCAAATGCATGAGTGAGACATGTTAGTCCTCCAGATTGAAAATGTATGTGACTTCATGGACAACTGAAGTTAATTAAAAAAACAAAAACAAAAACACCATTGGCAGTTGGTCACACTAACACCTAATGAAATTAATATATAATGTGATATTGCCTTATGACACGCAGGCATCGGTGTATGAAACTTCATCATGTGTGCATCATAACATCGTTGCTGTCACCCAATGAATGCACTGCTTTTCATCCTAAGTTGGCTCTAGATGTGTGCCATTGTCACCCATAGAGGTCTATGCATGCTGATTTAAAATAGTAGAATTTTTAGCACATAACATTAGCGATGTTATGCATTTCAAAATTCTCAAGGCAGTTGTAGGTTAAACTAAGCAGCCTCCTGTCACATTGCCAAAGGATAAAATGTGGGGCAGTAGGGAAACATGCTCATGAAAACAGGTAGTCTTAGGATATTTTATTTTATACGCTGTAGTCTGGGAAGTCAGTGGCATTACTGCTTTGCGTGGGAGTATTAAAGGGGAGTTCATTAAAAGAAGCATGATAATGTTCTCTGGTCTGCAGTTTTAAGTCTTCTATTCACCTTGGGATTATTCTGCAAATCAAGGAGAGTCGTGTTACCTCATTATGTGAAAAACTTCATTTTAAACCTTGTAAAATGCACAGTTGCTTCCAAAAGTCTTTTTGGAAATTGGTTTATCTATTAATTGCTTTGAAACAAATATGCTAACTTCTGAATCTCTGGGGGGAATCTTGGAAATTAGGAAAAGCTGCTTGACTTAGAAATGGGCCGTGTGCATAATGTGTATGTTATATGCAGTTTCTAGACTGTGTGTTTGGTGGGTATGTCTAATTCTAGTACGATGGATCACACCTCAATGTCTTCCTGATTTCAGTGTGCTTCATAGGAGTGAACTTTGATACAGCTTTAAGAGATGTGCAAAGTACAACTGAATCAGCATCTATTTTATAATGTAAAGGGCCAGAATGTCATAATTACCTTCTTATACTTTTTCAGGTAGAGAAGTCTGCATTCAAGTTTCCTGTGTTCTTGTGACTTCGAAAGAAGGTCATAACACCACTTTCTTAACTCCATTTTGTTACATTGCTTTTTTTCTTAGAAGAGACACAAGCAGAATCTTAAGGTCAATTTTCATGAACTCCTTAAATGCTTAGAGAAGACTATTACGCTCAATTTTAAAAAAACAATAAATTTACTACCTAAATATAGACATTATCTTGCTGAGCTATGAAACATAGAGGTTACTGTAGCTTCTTGGTAATCTCTGAAAAATGTTTAAGTCATTATACATCTGTTTAAATATGTTTTTCATGTGCAAGCTAACTTTAAAAAATTTACTTTTAAAAAAATTTACTTTTATTTTTATGTCTGTGCTTGCGTGAGCCACACACATACAGGTGCACAGGGAAGCCAAAAGACAGGGTCTGAACCCTTAGAGCAGGAGTTACAGGTGGTTGTGAGCCACCCAACAGAGGTTCTTGGAACTAAACTCAGGTCCTCGAAAAGAGCAGTGACTGCTGTTAGCTGTGGAGTCCTCTCTCTAGCCCCAGATGTTAATTTTAGCTGACTTAACTCAAAATAAACTAAGCACGTGTTTGAAAACCATACAATCACACCTGATGGTTGCTTGGCTCTCCAGCCAAGACTTACAGTGATAAAATGAGTTTTTAGCCTGATCTCTTTAAATTTTGCTTTTGGTCTGGTCAGGTGTAGTTTTGGCATTTTCAGTGTATAGGAAACAGTTATGGAATTGAGTGGTTTCATATAGAATCCTTTTATTGAATGTTAATGCATAGAAGAGGGTATGCTCTAAAGTGTGTAAAGACTTGGCATAAAGGGCATCTACTGTCAGTGGGGAAAGACGCGCACATTTTAATGACTGGATAATGCCAGATGAATGTTAGAGCCCCAGATAAAGCCACAGACTTTGCCAGCCAACTTCTGTAGGTATTGCCACTATGATTCTTTATGTATAGCACTACTATTGCCTAGTAGTACATTAATTCCCATATAATTATCCCTTATATTGCTACAGTGAATCCATAAGAAACTAGCTATGGGAAAGGAGTGCAGGCACATTTCATCATTAATGTCACAAATACGGGGTGATAAAAAAAATCCTTCTTTACATAAATAACCCATAGGAATAATTATCTGGATATGAAAATCAAAGAATAAACATAAAGTTATTTAATTTGTTGTTTCTTAAGCAATAAAGATAAACGGGCCTGGAGAGACGTCTCAGAGGTTTAGACCACTTGCTGCTCTTGCAGAGGACCTGGGTTTGGTTTCCAGCACCCACACTGAGGCTCACAAGCATCTGTAACTCTAGTTCAGGGCACTCCAATGCCGTCTTCTGGCCTCTTTGGCACAAACATGCATGTGGTGCCCAGACAATCAGGCACCTACTCATACATATAGAATAACAATGTGTGTGTGTGTGTGTGTGTGTGTGTGTGTGTGTGTGTGTGTGTGT
>CABHPQ010167434.1:2345-42172 GCA_902168405.1 Peromyscus aztecus
CACACACACACACACACACACACACACACACACACACACACACACACCAAACACACACACACAAAAAAAAACAACAACAACAAAAAAAAACCCTAACCAGGACAAATGTCTTTCTCCATCCTTCTGTTAGAATTACCCACCCCCTCCAGGCAATTTCCCTTAATGGCCAGAATGTGGGGATTGTAAGTCAAATAAGTTTCCCCTAAACATGTCATAAGTCTTAAATAGCAGAACTCTGGAGGAGGAACTGAGGAGCGAAAAGCTGCATCACTCACGTATGGCACTTCTGCATGTTTCTCATAAGATCAGGCACAACTAGTGTTCTTCAATAAAAAGAAAAGTTCTTCAGACAAGGAAGAAGCAATGGATAGATGGAGGAAGTAAGTGGCATTTGAGAGGGGTTGGCAGGAGATTTTGAAAGACTGAGAAGGGAAGAACACATTCCAGGAGGCAGAAATGTGAGCAGACTGAGAGACAGCAAAGCACAAAGCTGTAAAGAAGAGTCTGGAGTAGACAAAAATAGTGGAAGACAAGGAAGGAAGACAGATGGAGAAAGAAGCCCACGGACAGCAATGCGTGTCGTTGAAGATCAAATATTCAGACCATCGATGAAGAGTAAGAAGAAAGAGGTGTGAGATCTCTCACTGGCAATTTTGACGTCGCAGAGATCTCCAGACCTGGAGAAGGCTGCTGAGAGTTTGTGACTGCTTCCGCACCCTGGTCTTCACCTCCTCAAACAGCATGTGCTGCTCTCATCTGGGCCTTTCTTACTGTCTTGGTTGCTTTTCCTGTTCCTGTAAGAAAATACCTGGCAACAGCAACTTAAGGAAGAAGGACTTATTTTGGCTCGCAGTCCAAGGCTCCACCCACCACAACAGGGAAATGAAGGCGTCCAGAGCTTGCCACTGCTCACATCACATCTACAGTCGGAGAGAAGAGAGTCAAGAGCAGCGGCTTACATAACAACCTCTGTATTTTTTTCAAGTTAAAAATACTAATTTTTATTTATGAGGCTGCATGTGCCTGCTCGTTTGTATGTACACTATGGTATAAAAATCCCCTCGAAGGTGATGAGAGGGGATCAGATCCCTTGGGAGCTGCCTATGTGGGTGCTGGAAACTGAACCCAGGTCTGCTGCAAGAGCAGCAAGCACTCTCAACCTCATCACTCCAGCTCTTGGTTTTTCAATTTTGAATAATTAAATTTATTTTAACTGATACCTAAAAATATAAATTTACATAATAATGAGACATGTTTCCATACATGTATATATTATGTATTCTTTAAAACAGAGTAAGCCAGGCTTCGGCGGCACACACCTTTAATCCCAGCACTCGGGAGGCAGAGCCAGGCAGATCTCTGTGAGTTCCAGGCCACCCTGGTCTACAGAGCAAGATCCAGGGCAGGCACCAAAACCACACAGAGAAACCCTGTCTTGAAAAACCAAAATAAAATAAAATAAAACAGAGTAGGCATATATATCTCCTCAAGCATTTACTATGTACCATAAAAACTCTCAACATTGTTCCTCCATCTTAAAAACATTTTTATTTATTCTTGGTGAACTTCTTACATGAATATAATGTATTATGGTCATATTCCCTCCTCTCCCTCCGACACCTTCCTATCGATCCCCCAACACATCTCCCTCCTAACTTCATGTCATATACATATCCCACTGCACCCAGTTAGGGCTACTCACATCTTCTTCATGAAGCCCAGAGAATAATGCTACTCAAATTTAGGGTGGGTCTCCTCACTGCCATTAACCTAATCAAGTAAAGTATGCACAAGGAGTTCAACTAATGTTCCGTCTTCTTTGTCAGCTCTCTGTGCCTGGCTCATCACCGGATTGTCAAGTCCAGTTTTGAGGTCAATCAGAGCATCTCCCAAACACGGCCATCTTTCTCTGTATATGTTATCATTCCCCTGCTTCTAAAAGTCAAGAGGACAATTATAGACTGACCCAAGGCACATAGTCAACCCTAGCTGGGCCTGATACCACAGTTTCCATCCCTCTGCAATCCACCAACGCCTCCATTTTCTTCATCCTGCAAGTTATCTCTCTATGAAACTCTGCATAGGAAAACAGAAGCAACCTACATTTCACTACCATACATACCCCTTTCCAACCTCAAACTGCCCAGAACCTCGCTATGATTAAATATGAATGTCACTTCTACCCTGCCCCAAGATGTTCTTTCCATTTAACAAAGGATTAGTAACCTACTCATCTGAGACTTGGCGATAACTCAGGAAGTTACCTTGCAAACTGCCTTGGAAGCACTGCTTATTCATTTATTTAAATTTTTCTGTTTAAGTTTTGAGTGGCAGGCTATTAATTTTTCTCATCAGGCAGCTAACCTCGTTTTCAATCAATTCTTTTAAATTTATGCTCTTAACATAATTTTTATAAAGGTTTGGCCTCAGAGCACTTCATATTCAAAAGGTATAGTCAATACTCAAATATATTGAGAAATTCCATTTTCCACCAGACAGCACAAATGAGACAAAAATAAAATGTTCAAAGTAATAAATACTAAAAGTTTCTCCTTCTCGATCCTTTCCCCTCATTCACAACTGCTCCAGCATTGTATCTGCCCTCTGAAATCTCTCCTCTGATCCCATAAAACAGTGTCCTTTCCTTCTCCCTTCCACTGACCTCTCTTTCCTGGCCTTTTATTTAACAGCCTATCTTAGAATGCCTCTCAGTGAGAATCACTGCTTTTAGAAGAAGGAGAAATTGATCCCTCAATCTGGGGATTCTCATTTTTGTGGCTGTGTGCATTTGTGTCAAGTCTTCTAATTCCCACCTTCTGGTCCTGCTAATGTGATGTGACTTAACCTCTGAGCCCTTCTCCCACATAACAGCACTGCATAGATCTGATGAAAGCCGATACCCACTCACTTTTATGCCCTCACACTATCCAGGCCTGCTGTGAAGTCATTTTAGTTCTGGGTCTTCAACTACAACATATGTTGCAAGCCTCCTATGAAAAAAAAAAAAAAAAAAAGGCTGAACCAATAGAATTTGGGGGTCTGGGAAATATCTCATTGGATAAAGTGTTTGCTGTGCAAGCACAAGGACTGGAGTTTAGCTCCCCAAAACCCACATGAGTTTTGGGTGGGTAAGGTGGTTCCATGTAATATCAGTCCTCTGAAAGTGGAGACACTGATCTTCAAAGCAAGCTGACAAGCTAGACTGCTCATATGGGTAAACTCTTGCTTCAAGGGAGAGATCCTGCCTCAAAGAATAAAATGAGAAATGATCAAGGAAGACTCCAGATATCAAGTTTGTTACAACACACACACACACACACACACACACACACACACACACACACATAAACGCACGCACGCACACGCACAAGTGCGTGAGCATACATTTATGTACACCACACACATACACACAAGAAAAATAATGGAGTATGGCACTCAACAAATATTAATTAAGCACTCTTAAGTTAAATAAAGCATCCTTCTATATAAAGTAAAATGTGAAGACTTTAAAATAAAATATTAGTTAATGCACATGGATTGTTTATGTTAGCTGTACTGCTTAGGGAAGATATAACATGGGGTTACTAATGCAAAGGATACAGTCATGTGTCAAACTTGAGGACAAGTTCAAAGACCTTCATGGTTACAGTTTGGCATGTTCAAGGAGAAAGAAGGATAAAGGAGGATTTGGATACCATGACATGGAGAGTGGTCATAGGCATGAAGGTAACAAGACTATACTCTACTTTAGCAAAATGTTATAACTTAGGCAAGTGACCCCAAAGGCTCATGTGTTAAAGACTTGATTGTGGGAGCCCACAAAGATTCCAACTTGTGTTTTGACTCAAAGTCAGAGAGTCAGAGTTGATGTTGCTCTCCAAGGCTGCATAATATGGTGTAAAGGCATGGTTACCAGGTGTTTTATACTTCAAGGCCTAATCACAAGATACTTTTCCGTGGGGCATGGTTACCAGGTGTTTTGAAGGGTCTACACTTGGTTGTATGTTGTGCTTTGATCTTGAAAGGGGGAGGTCTTTTGCCCCTTCCCTTGCTAGTGTATAAAAAGCCCATTAGAAATAAAGTCAAGGCTGCTGGGTATTGACCCAGGGCCCTCCTGAAGCTATCCTGTATCTCTACCTTTTTTCTTTGTCTACTTCTATATTTCCTAGCATTTCTTAAATTCCTCACTCCCCCCTTCAAGGGACCTTTCAATAGGTTGGGGCTGAACCCCAACACTGCCCCCACCAACACTTGGTCATCATCATATAGTACTACCAAAGTTGACAAAATCTTTAAGGGGGGGGGGCCTAGCAATTGGATGTTAGGTTGTTGATAGCTTGCTATTGAATGGGTTATTGAGACCCATTATGGGTCTTAATAGTTAGGGATCTTTCCTCTTGTTCTCCTTGCTCCCTAGCTACCATGAGGTAAGTACCTGTCTCTGCATTGTATTCCACCATGATGCACTGTCTTCCCACGAGCCTGTTAGCAACAGAGCCAACCAACCATAGACTGAGATCTCTAAAACCATGAGCCAAAATAAACCATTCCTCTAAGTTAATATATCTCTGGTATTTGTCATAGAAACAGAAACCTGACTATTACATGGAGAGAAAGGCCATGTAATAATGACATCAGTATTTTCATTTTAAGTTCTTTCATGTGGGGATAGGAGACAACAGAGAAGACGAAAGCACGGGGCAGTAGCAAGACAGGGATGTTAACTAAATTATTAAGAGTTGGGCCAGAGAGCTTAATTTCATTCTGAACAATTTTGAGGGCAGAATCAATGGGACCTCACATTTCCATTGCTTACCTTGACTTGAGAGGATCCCAAGCATTTCTAGTTTCCCAGAAGTCTTCTTTGCTCTAGCCTCTGGCATCTGTTAGATACTATTCCAACCAAAACATATGCATTACCATGGAACAAATCACTACTGTTAGTCACATTTCAATCTAAACCCATTATTAGCATGTAAAATTATCCCCAGAATAGTCAAAAATTATGGATCTCTTCCCACCACACTGAAAATGGCCATTGGTTGCAGCCCCTTACAGCCCCAGGGGTTCCAACTCTTTATCTCCTTTTCAGGGCTTCATTGAAACCTCTACTTTGCCCGTTGTCAGGATTAGAACTCAGAAACCCAAGATTAGTGCCTTGAAGGTTAGTTGGCCATTACTTATGATTCCACAACATTGATTTAATTCAAGGAAGTTGTTCTAAGCCAGGCCAAAAAATGCCATGATCCCTGGTAACAACTGATCTGACACATACATGTCACACACCCAGCTATTGTACATGAGAAAACAGTGTTCTGGGGACTTCTACAAAAGAACTCACTATCCCTAGAAAAGAAACACAGAGATCTCTATTAGCCACCATCTTCCTCTGAATGTTATCACATCTGGGAGCAAGACTTGCAAACTATGTGGCCACCACTGCTCATGGAACTGTCTATAAAATGAAACCTTTCTGAAGAGGACAGAACTTGGCTCCTGGTGACAGTAATAAGGCGCTGATCCCCAAATGCCAAAATGATCTGTTTTTTTTCTAGACATCTGCTTGTGAAATTCTGATTAAACTAATGTGTGTTACAATCTTCAGCTGCACTGAGCAAAGGTTGCTCTACCAGGAAGACAGAGGATCATTTATGAAACGTATCAACAAATATTTAGTAAGTACCTATTGTGTGTCCTGCACTCTTCTTGGTATTGGTATTACAGAAATGAATAAGATGATACTGTCTTCCTATGACATTCCTGTTTGGAAGAAATTATATTTGAGTAACTGTAAACAAGTGATATCAGATAACATTAAATGGTATGAAAGAAATAAAGCAAAATAAGACAGCAAAAAATTACTAGGGATTGTGGGAAGGAGTTCTTAAAATATTAAATCCATTCAGAAGTGTACCAAATACAAGGCTGCTGGTTATATTAAGGCTTGTATTAGCAAAAGTAGTGATACTAGGAGTAACTCAAATGTCCTTCTGTAAAGGCCTGATGAAGTAAACCATGGCACAGTTAGATATACACTTTTGTGACACTGGCTACAAGATATATTGTTAAGAAACATTAAAAAGAAAAAGTAAAATTAAGAGCTGAGGCTGGAGACAGCTCAGCAGTTAAGACTACTTGTTGTTCTTGTAGAGTCAGTTCCTAGAACCCAAGTGATGACTACAACCATCTGTAACTCCAGGCCCAGGAGATCTTACACCTTCTTCTCACCTCAGTAGGCACCAGGCATGCATGTGGTGTACATACATATATGCAGGCAAGACACTCATACACACAAAATAATATAATAAATAAAAGCTGTTTGTAGAGTAGTCTGTGAAGTGTCACACCTATTGTGAGAATTGCAAAAAATGAGTATGTAGATGACAGATAGATAGATAGATAGATAGATAGATAGATAGATAGATAGAGATAGATAGATAGATAGATAGATAGATAGATAGATAGATAGATAGATAGATAGATAGATGGATAGACGGACAGACAGATAGATAGATAGATAGATAGATAGATAGATAGATAGATAGATAGATAGATAGGTAGGTAGGTAGATAGATATAGGTGATAGACAGATGATAGATAATATTTAGATATAGAAATAGAGATAGTCAAAATGTAGACAGAAATGTGTGTGTGTTTGTGTGTGTGTGAGAGAGAGAGAGAGAGAGAGTGAGTGAGAGAGAGAGAGAGAGAGAGAGAGAGAGAGAGAGAGAGAGAGAGAGAGAGAGGAGAGTATGTGTTGAAGATCTAGGGATATAGTTCAATTCCTATATGTAGAGCTTGTGAGCATTGTCAGGGCCCTGGGTTCAATCCAGTCTCCAGTTCTATAAGAAAAAAAAAAAAACAGAAATTTTATCAGTACTTGTCTCTCATAAAGAATCAGTAGGAAACCCTGAAATATAAGAGGTATTTGTTTGTTTTAATGTGTCTTTCCATACAATTTTAGAATTTGCCACATGGAATTTTAATTGCAATATAAATTTAAATTTTGGGGGGTAGATCCAAATCTAGGAATAACATGTAAATGAAGTTTATTGTTCAGGAGGAGTGGCTTATGACATCAGAGCAACAAGACCTGACTTGAAATAGAAATCAAAAGAAAAAAAAAAAAAAACAGGCCATCTGTTCTACCTGGTGTCACCTGGCAGATATTATCTCCACCACCACGGGTAAAAGCTGCGGGAAGACATTCAACATGAGAAGCTCTGTGAGTACCGAGAGTGACACCACATGGGACCAGCCGCCAGGATTAGCCACAAGATCATTTCAGTACAGAGAGATGATTCAGCAAGAAGGATAATAAACTGTGAATACTTGTGAGTACCAGGAGGGCCTCACCCCAAAAGATCACAGGAGTAGCTGTAGAAGACCACTCCACATGCCAAAGGAACTCAAAAGACCTAGAAGTTGATGCAAGCAGGTAGGGTTACATCTTCACATAAGTCACATGACCTTCCAGATGATCTTAAGCCTAAATCCTTTGATCTAAGCCAAGCCAGGAGCCTGTGTTGATTCCATTTAAACTGAGGCCCCCCACTTCTCTGAACATGTGTTTTGTAAAATCTTCATCTGTTACACATCAAACTCATATTTTTAACAGGATCAGCAGGTCTCCAGGAGAGGCTGATTCAAAGCCAAGTTCAAGAACATAGCAGATTGAGTGGTACAACGGGCATGTAGGACCTGCAGCCTGCAAGTCACATGCAGTCTAGAATAGATACAATTTTGGTCCAAAAAAAAAAAAAAACTTACTCAAAACATTATGATGTTTTCTACAAGGTTTTTAAAAATTCAGTTGTGTGGCCTCAAACATGAACATTGTAGATGAAAATGTCTTATCCCAATGCCAAAAGGCTGGACATATTGACAACTAGAATAAAGGGGGTGGAGGCTTCCCCGGGTACTGATTTTTTTTTCTGTTATGTCTTCTTATCAGTAAGTGTCATATGTTCAATGACAAGAGAGATAGTTTTGTGATTAATAACCCGTGTGTTAAGAAACAATAGATCAAGATGAAGAAAATGAGACATCATTCATCCCTGGAAGATTTCACACACACAGAGCATTCTAAGCCTGTCTGTCACTGTGGCATATGCAGTATCCCTAACAATAACCACAGAAGCCTTAAGCCTACAACTTCTTGATGTTCTGTACCTTAACTACGCAGCTTCAGCCACATCCTTTAACCTCCATCTCCCTTGCCCCCTGGATTTCTAAAGTAGAAAATTAGACAGGGAAGACAATGTAAGGAAGGGGATGGAAAATGTCCAGTGCTCTGTTTTTCCAATCCGTTACCTTGCTCACTTTGTTCTCTGAATGTTTTCTCTAACTCACTGTGAACACATATCCTGTGTTCAAACTCAGCATTGCTAATTCCATAGCAAAACAATTCCTCCTATTGCTTCTCAATGAAGCCTCTGAGCTCCTAGTATCAGTTAGAATGGACCAAGATGCTTCTGTATTTGCTAGCCCCCTGCAGCTGCTATAGCCAGGCCTTTTCTTTGAATCCTTTCCCGGGTTTGCAAACCAAGGACATTAATTCTCCTGGAAATTTTTACAGCGCCACATGTATATATAGTACAGTAGATCATGTCATCACTGATAGATGACTGCTAAGGACCCCTTCATTTGCATAGAATACATACTGATACTTAAAAGGAAGCCAAGCTCTACTCATGGATCATTGTCATTGAGAAAAAGTGAAAATTGATGACTTCCCTGCTAAACCACTTTCTTGAGACTTTTTGTAAGTCTTTAAAACAACTGTTTATAAGGGAGAAGAAATTTTACTTATCCCTCTGGGTACCACTTATTTAGCATTTTCAAGAAGGGCAGGTATTGTTAATATGATGGCAAGAGATCAGCAACACAATTTTATGCGATGACACCTACTGGTTGGGCCCACCACATAAGGCTGTAGTCCATCTTCCACCACACAGACTGTGGGCAGAAAGTCAAATCAGGACTTGCTCTTGGCAGGACTGCCACTTTCTTGTCTTGTTCTCAAACTTTCAGGACCACATCCTCAGCTTCCCTTGGAGTGTAGCTGTAGTTGGTTGTTTTTACTCTTTACACTCTGCTCTTTAGGGGGCCACCAACCAGCTCCCAAATAAATCACACACAGAGATTTTTTTCTTACTTACAAATGCCCAGCCTTAGCTTGGCTTATTTCTAGTCAGCTTTTCTTAACTTAAATTAGCCCATCTACCTTTTGCTTCTGGGCTTTTACCTTTTTCTATTTCTGTACATCTTTCTTTCTTTCTTACTCTGTTGCTGGTTGTGTAGGTGGGTGGCTGGCCCCTTGCATCCTTCTCCTTCTCTCACTCCTTGATTTTTTCTTTCTCTTTTTCTCCTTCTATTTATTCTCTCTACTCGCCAGTCCTTCTTATCCTTTCTCCTGCCTTGCTATTGGCTGTTCATCACAGTAACACAGCTTCACAGAGTTAAACAAAATGCAACATAAAAGAATACAGCACATCTTTTCATCATTAAACAAATGTTCCACAGCATAAACAAATGTAACACATCTTAAAATAACATTCCATAACATGTAGCGCTCTCTCTCTCTCTCTCTCTCTCTCTCTCTTGCCTTGAAAATCATGCTTCATGCTACACTGGGTTCACAGCTCATTCACCTGCAGTGCCTTCCAATAAACAAAATGTTTTAATCACCCACTGTGTTCAGAGCTTATTATAGTTAGACGTACCTAGCAATGCACACAGAAAAGCAAAATAGATGTTAATTTCTCATAATTAATAAAACCTAGCGTTTATCAGATGACACAAACTCTTCAGAGCCCAATAAGGCAGGCAAGTAGATTAGGGAATGGAGGGTGGAGAGGAGATGAATTCTTATCTGTGGTTAGATGGTCAGCAAAGTCATCACAGAGAAGGTGGCAATCAAAGAGAATCTAAGGGAATAAACTTCCAAGCATGTAGCTACTAGAGAGAGCAGCATTGAAGATCCAAAGTGTATGAAGGTAAAGACGGGAAACATGCCCCAGTGTCAATAGGCAGCGTATGGCCAAAGTTGTTGGAAAAGAATGAACAACTGGTAGAGTGATGGTAGATGAGGTCATAGCTGCAATACCTGAGTTACAAAGTGAGTTTCAAAAAAACTAATTACAAGGGGTCATGATGATGGCAAGGCTTACTCAGGATGCAAGGGAATGAGGATGAGGTCTTTCTTTCCTTGTGCTGTTATTACACATTTTTTACAATTCACACAAGTTAGCAGCTTCATCCAACACAAATCTGTTCCCCTATAGTTCTGAAAGTTGAAAATCCCAAATTGGCTTTGCTGGACTATAGGTTCAAGATGCATAGTCAAGGGGTAAATGAGGCTGGTTCATCCTGGAGGTATGAGAAGACACTCTGTATTCCTTTGCTTGTTGCTACTACCTCCACCTTTACAGCATCTCACTCCAATCTCTATTTCCTTCAGCTCATCTTCCTTTCCTCTGCCTGAGACTTCTCCAGCATCCCTCTTACAAGGGCTGTTGTGATTTTATATCAGTAGTGTCTGGGTAACCAGGATAATCACTTATCTCAAGATCTTTAATTTGATCGCATCTGAAAGTTTCTTCTGCCATAGAAGGTAACATCCTTAGTCTCAGGATTAGGTTATGCACATATTTAGCAGCTCATCATGCAACCTACCACAGATAGCCTGACGCTATTCTCAGTCTGCTCTGTTGAAAATGAACTTGGGGTAGAAGAGTAGAAATGAAGAAGGCAGTTAAGTGGCTCTTGTAACACCTCAAGCAAGAGTCGATGATGCTTTAGTTCAGGGTAGTGGCAGCAGAGGTGTCCAGAAGTTCTATCTTGAATGCTTTGAAGATAAAAAATCAATGTGTTTTGCCAATATAGGTCATGAGAACAATAAAAAAGAAAATTGAAACTCCAACTTTCCCAGTCTTGACAGCTAGGAAAATAAATAAGCCTGTTGAAGGAGCAGGTTTGGAGGAAAAAATAATGAGTTTGCCTTTTTACATATTAAGTTCAAAATGTCTATGGAAAACCTAAATTGATGTTTCAACATTTTTTTAGTTAACTGTTAAGAGCTGAACCTATTCATGTGACTCAAACTAGACCTTGTCATGATAGTGCACTGAGTTATTACACATTTTACTTTAAATACCATTTACAGCTCATTCAGTACTCTTCCTTTATTCAATTTCCTTCTGTATTTCAACTCCCTATAGTCAGCTGTGATCTGCAAATGTTAAGTAGAAAATAAGTATTTCACAAATTTGAGTAACCTTTGTTATAGCCTTTTGTCACGGGTCTGCTTTACTGTTACTCGCTGTTGTTAATCTCTCATTGTACCTGGTTTATAAACTAAACTTTTCCATAGACAACAAAAACAAAGCACATCTAAGGCTCGGTCCATATCGGTAGTTTAAGTCATTGTCTAAGCATTTTAAGATAAAGGAGAACTTCAATAAAAAACATGGGAACATTGTGAAGTAGTGAGTCAAGATTCATGAGCTATTCAAACTCTGACTGTAATACCATCAAAATATCATCAAAGATCCACAGTGAAATTTAATACTAACATCCCAAATACAGCCAATGTAGCTGTGCATCACAAGGCTGACAGAGTCTTCTTATATCTCAGCTTATGGTCTAGTTGGGTGACCTGAACTCTGGTTCCATCAGACTCACAGAGTACCAGGCCCAAGTGCAGACTCTTTGAGTCTATCTTCAACGCCTTACTCGGGATATCTAGGTGGTCATAGTAGATGGCCCAAACCTAGGCAACAGTGGAATGAGGACAGAAAGGAAAGGACACATGTGTGTGTGTGGAGTATGAGTTTCCAATTAAGAATTCACTGATCATTTGCCATCGATAGATACAATTCTATTTAATTCTGTTAATACTTTAAGAAAATGGAAGAAAATACTACTATTAGTCTCATTTTATTGATGAGAAAACTGAAACAATGAGAAATTAAAGATTTTTTTTCCAGATTTTATACCAGCTCTGTTTGACTCTGACTTCCAGACCACAGCTGGCATCCATTGTTCTTTGTTGGGGATGATAACATGGATTGATGAATGGTTGGAGGTATGAAAAGGGATCATTTTAAGGTGTTGTTGATAATGTCTAGACTTTTGTTGAGATTACTGGGACAAGATCTGGGGCCAGGTGGCTCTAAATCTGGACACTGGACTTGTTAGCAATGTGACTTTGCCATGATATTTAACCTAGGTCTAACAGTCCATCACTATAGATAAAGAAACCAGCAGCATCTATATCATAGGTCATTTTACTGGTTGAAAATAATGCATGAAAGGCTTGTTATTGGTGGCCTATGTGGACCCCACATGGTCCTGTATCCCCTCAGCCTCCCATGTGTACTACTCTCTTCCACTCTGCATTTTCTCAGAGATGCTCTCTTTTACTCCATATTCAAATCTGATTGATTTGGAACATGTATTAAAATGCTCATCTTCCAGAGAAACTCTTCCCACAGATCTCTCTATGAGAAGGAAATATGGTTCTTATCCACTGAGGTCTGATTTTAAGCATCTATCCCATTGAGAAATTTTCCAGCAAAAAATAGCCCTCCCTTCCCCATCACTATCATAACATTGTATTTTATTTATCTTTCATAGCTACCGTTATCTGAATATTCATTGTTTATGTATTTGCAGTTATTATTATATCTTTAACTTGAATCGAAGGAGCATGATGTCCCTCGCTCACCATTTAAGCTTGAACTCTTAGAGAAAGATTGGGCATACAGAGAAAGCTCAGTAAACATTTGTTTAAAGAAAGGAAGAAAAGTAGAGGAACAGAGAAAATGGAAAGTTCTTGGCATGCCACTTAATGTACAGAAATATTTTTAATAGCACTAGTGCTATCATTATTAGGTAAATATTTATTTAAAACTCCACTCAAAGCTAAGCACATTGCTAAACTAAATACTTCGGCCTTTCAACAGGGAATAGCCCTTTAAGCCATTGATTATATGGATCAAAATCTTAGGGAAGAAAACCACAGTGTAGTCCTTGACTTACTTATTAAAGTCAGAACTGACACAACACATTGTTAATATTTTGAGACAACCCATACCTTACTGGAACCTGTCCCATGCACACAACCTATTCTCCAAGTACCTACCAGGCTTAGTGACCGAACAGATGGACTCTGCTTTGTGTCTGGGAGTCAAGCCAACTCTTGCTGTTCTGGCTATAGCCGAGAATCTTACAGAAGATAGTAGAATTTACTAATTTCCAAAAGGGACAGAGTACTTAGGTCCCACTTCCAAATTTGATTTGCTCAGGTTATGTATTTTAGATGGACTCTTCATTGTTTACCCTCACTTAATGTTGGTTCTTTTTCCATCTGAGATGTTGAGACTTCATTGCTACAAGTATCCTCTTGGCAGAGGACAGACTCTGTGATTCAGATCACCTCTCAAATCAACACAGCCTCTGGATTCACCCAATCTGACAAACTGCTCACACTACTACACAGGCTCAGATAAGATGGATGGAGGGATTTTTTTCTTTCAGAAAATAGTGTCATTCAATAAAATTTAGCCAAGGATGGTGGAAATTAGCTGTTTCCATCTAAAATTTGTGGATTTTATAGTACTGAATTCTATAGTACTCTGGTTATTTTTGTTACAGTTGTATTGTTTGTATTTGTGGCTATTACAAAAAAAATCACAAATTTAATTTTCTCTACATAGGTTTACATCTGAGAAAATACAGAGATAGCAGGTCTATCTATTTTTTCCAGAGTCCTAGCTAAAGGGAATCAGCAATGGTGGTTGCACAGAAAAGATGAGCTGAGATGTTTTCGCATTTTAGAGGCTACTTCTCTGCAACTGAGACAGAAGTATCTAATTATGCTCAATCCAAAAGACGGTTTAAGGGCAATTTATCTCTCAGTTTAGATTGAAGACAGAGTTAGAGAGATGGCACTATTGAGTCTTTCATGTCTTTCCCCTTCCTGCTCCCACTTCCCTATCAACATACTCCTCTATTATAGACTATACTAGGCTCTATCCTACTTTAACTCTTTAGTTACATGTTTCATCTGTTTCTACGTCCTACATTCATACAGCAAGTGTATATCTCTTCCTTTCTTCTTCCCTCACCTTATCCACGGTCATGTACATATGAATAACTCATGAATTAACTGATGAAAAAGAGAACAGAAGAATGTTCTTTTTCCTTGTGAAATCTTTCTCTGTGCAAAATAAGAAAAATATGTTTCCTTATAGCTGCCCTGCCATGACCTATTCTTCCCACAAAAGTCTCATATTGACTACCTTATTCCCTATATAAGTAGTATATGTTCCAAACTTGCGCATATCAAAACATACATGTCTTATCATTTATAAATTTTCATATTTTCAAGGTAAAACTAATTTCCTGGCAAATGAACTCATATTTCAGTAATTGATGACTCATGGTAAACTTGGTATGCTATTCTAATCTTATAGAAGGTTCTTAAAGACAAATTCCTTTATGATGAGGCTATATATCTAATTCCAGACTTGTTAATTGATCAATGTAAAAAAAAAATCCAGTGTTGAAACTGTTCAGTGTCCTTCAAATCTCTCAGCTTGCAGACTGTTTTAAGATCCAGTTAGAAACAAGCATCCATACCATGAAGATGAAAACCCAAGATTAAATAAAGCATCAATCATCTGATTTTCAAAAAATCAAGTCTAGGTGACTGATGCCAGAAGCCTCATAAATGAACAGCTGCCTGCAAACAGCTTTTATCTTGTGTATTTAAATACATTCATCTTGGAAATATGAGCAAGAAAGCAGCGAAGCGAATGTTTGTTTACTGTTGAAAGCCTGGATCTTCACGGTGCCCTCCTGCACTGGATTCTCCTGCATCTGTCATTTTGAGGTAGGTTGCCAGAATTCCGACATGTGAGTGATCATTACAACTTAAATAGGCCATTTTGGCTAAAGAGACAAATCTAAATGGGAAGTTAGAGGGAGACATAAATTTGCCCTAGACTGTATATAAAAAGAGGTCACTATGGAGAACACATTTCTGCTTCTAGGTGAGAGACTGAAAAAAGCTTAATATATAGATAATCTGTGAAATTTTAGGAAAACTAAATAGCTAAATGCAGAAATCAAGAATAGCAGAAAAGTAGAAAACATAGGACAATATCTTTATATTATAATAAGATGTTTGGGGCTTTGTTTTTGTTCGTTTGCTTATTTGTTTGTAGACACTGGCTCATCTCTTCATGTAGCCTTGGCTGTCCTGGAACTCTCTATGCAGACCCAGCTGGCTTTGAACTCACAGCCGCCTGCCTCAGCCCATTGAAATTAAAGGCGTGTGCCACCAGAGTTGTCTTTTTTGTTGCTGTTGCTCTTTCTTTGTTGAGACAGGGTCTCCGTTAATAAGATGTTTTAATGAACCAAAGAGATATTGGTATGTGGCTCCAAGTTGTCCCAGATGAAAAAATGAAGATGCTGGGCCAATGTCTCTTTGGAGGATGATTTCATGGTCAAGAAGTTCAGAAAGTTCAGATTGTGAAAAACAAACTCTCCACCCTGAACCATAAATGCTGTATCTCACCCACACATGAGTTTTCTAACAGAATGTGTCTACAGCTAGCCATGAAAACCAACAACAGTGATAGAGTAGGGTTTTTTGTCATTCCAATAGGGGTATTTCTAGCCAGGAGGTTGTTTAATTAGAATATTACTTTCAGAAATGAGGGGAATAATATATCAATTGGGAAAACCACACATTGACGCAATACAGTCACTGTCTCTGCCATTTGCTCAGCCATTAAATACTCAATAAATTCTTATTATGCTCTGGGCACTGTTTAAGTCACTAAAAGGAGAAATATGAAAAATTGGTCGTTGGCCCAAAGAAGCTTGTAGATAGGAATATGACCCAAGTACAGCTACAGTCAGTCCATAGCTACCTATAGTAAACCTTTGTGGTTTGTGTGATAAGAATCCCATATCAGCTTAGATATCAAGACAGCTTGCCTTCACTAACAGTGCTCAAAAACTGAAAAGTATCTCTCCTACCCACCTAAAATAAGCCATTCTTTTGAAGTGTTTCTCATTTAGGATGTTTTCCATTTCTTACAATACCATCCAATACAGCTTATCAAGGTACCCTTTATGTGCCATCAAAATGAATTCCAGATGTATCTGAGACAAAAAAAAAGTAAGTCTCCTTTTTTATTGTGAGCATAATTTCATTCATTTTGCCTGAAATTCTATTATTAACAATCATAATAAAACAACAAAGAGATGGTAATGATGATTGTGGTAAATAAAAGTAACAAGGATGCCAACATTCTGAATGTCTGGAGCATACTGTTTTCCATTTCTGCCTTTGTCTGATTCCTTGCAAAGCAGAACTAAAGCCATGTGTGGCTTTGTGTTTCTGTGTGTACCAGTTACTCAGGAGGCTGGAGCAGGCAGTTTTCAAGTTCAAGATCTGTCTGGGCTACAAAGTAAGTTCAAATTCAGACTGGGCAACTTAGTGAGAGCCTGTCAAGAAGGAAAGGAAGAGGAGGAGAGAGTTGGAGGGATAATGGAGGGAAAGCAACTCAAGGGAAGGACTCAGGGGTCAAGTTCTTGCCTAGCATATACAAAGCCCTAGGGTCAATCTCCAGTAATACACACACACATACACACACACACACACACACACACACACACACACACACACGCTCACACACAGCACACATAAGTACAACTAGATTATTCACAGTGACAAAACCTAGATCTCACCAGACCACCTACAAGGTTCTGTCTTCTCTGCTGCAGAATTCTCCTTGCCCACTCCCTACTGGTAGAGTCTTTAAAATCTCCAGGCACTATCTTAGACATTACATCTTTTCCAAAGCTCTATTGAACTCCCAAACTTTAGAAGATTGCCCTCTTGTGTGCTTTGCTACACCTTGCTTTTGCTTGTCATCTTGTCCATTGATTGCTTTGATCAATGTAACTATAAATTCAAAATGGCCGAATATGCCTGAGGGATGAAGCATGAATAGTGCCTGTGCCTATGTTGCTTGCGGCCAACTAAACGTAGCTCTCACTGCAACTATAACTTTGAAGAAAGCATAAGTCTGCCTTTAGTGTATATATATATATATATATATATGTGTGTGTGTGTGTGTGTGTGTGTGTGTGTGTGTGTGTGTATACAGAGAGAGAGAGAGAGAGAGAGAATATATACGTTCTCAAGAATATTCCTATACTAGACTTAAATTAGTTTCCTCCAGTTGAGGAAATATGACATATTTTGGGTATTAGATAAGAATAATGATAATACAGGATTCAGGGGCTATACAATAGGGAAGGACCCCATAATAATCAAGTCAAGATTTTCTCAATCTAGAAGTCTTTGGGAGACCATCCAAACCAGTTATGGATGGTTTTTCACAGAACTGCTCAAATTTCAAAGTCCTATGGGACCTAAGCATGATGCTACTAGAGAAAGAGACTATGTTATTCTCTCCCCTTAAAACTCTGCTAGAAAGGTCTGCACACAGCCTGGTAAAACCATAGTGAGGACCTGTGAGTATTAGGGTATGAGAGATCCAGAATTAAGCCCCTTGTCAGCTATATGATCTTACATTTGTCATTTAGAGCCTCTGAGCCTCACACTTCTCTACTGTAAAATGATGAGTTGGCACAGCTGGTTGTTTTACATGAACTCAGGTATACTGCGAGCCTATTAGGCCTCTAGCTGTTGGATTTTCTTGAATCCATGTCTAGAATGTAATATTGCCCAATCTTAAAATATACACAGGGACATTCATACCTAAAATTATCGCATTTGAAGAAGAGTTAAAAGAGTTTTGAATCACTGCCTCTCAATCGTTGACAGAAAGAAGTCCCATCTATAGAGTTTGTTATGTTAGACATTGATGGGCCCAACTCCCAGGGCTTCTGATCCATTAAGAACAGGATGGGCCAGGTGGTGGTGGCGCACACCTTTAATCCCAGCACTTGGGAGGCAGAGGCAGGCGGAGCTCTATGATTTCGAGATCAGCCTGGTCTACAGAGCTAGTTCTAGGACATCCAGGGCAGCTCCATGGAGAAACCCTGTCTCAAAAAAGCAGGATGGGCCTACCGAGTTTGTAAGTCCAACAAGGCCCTGAATGGCAGAGATAATTTCTGTTCTCAGCCCACATCCAATGATTATCATTGAAGAATCATTGCATATACATATACCAAATACACAGAACCTAGACAATTATTTGGAGCATAATAAATGCTCAGTGTGTGTGAATATTACTTTAGGATGCTCTAAGTAAAGAAAGTCATGAAAAGAAAGGCAGTTTTCTGCAGAACAAACCCCAAATGGTTTCCAGTAGTAATAGTAGCTCCACGATGAACCCTTCTAAACCTCACTGTGTCCCATTAACTCAATACTAGTTAAAAGTGCAACCTTCCCTTAGAAATTAAGGTTGTTTCTTTCTACTTAACTTCCATTTTAAGGATGTTCCAGTATGCCATATGTTTAGAGAGTAACCCTGGATTTTCAAAATATGTGCTACTAGAAATGCAAATGTCTGTGGACTTTTTCAGGCAAATAAGATTTTACTCAAGAAGTGAGTCATCTGTCTCTGTTTTCACCAAAGACACAAAGAAGAGTACTAAAACAGATGTGAAAAATGAATTGAAGATCTAAATAAAAAAAATGTCCTTGCCATGGCATTGACTACCCACCAGAGCAATCATGAGAAATTCTACAGGATGTAGACCAGCTTGCTTCTCAAGAGCCTTTTAATACCAGCATCAAAGAAGGAAAAGATTGAGAGTCAGGTCAATGACAGGTCTCCACCTTGTTTCCATCTAACCATGAAAAGCAGAAAGATGTTTTTTGAAAGCTCCAATAAAATTCTAGTCAGTGCTACCATTTACACACTTCTGAGAGTAATTGGGGGGAACTCTACCTTGGTAATAAGAAAGAAAATAAAGCATTCTAGCCTGCCCTCACATAAGGAGGCTCAAGGCCTCCTTCTTATGGAATCATTTTTCTCTAGTTTGTTTCTTAGGACTCCTGAAGAACTGACAGTTGAGTTGGCTTTGTGGTATCTGAGTTATTCACTGACTCTTTAAATCATTCACTGAAAAGTGGTGTGCTGGCCCCTGGGACTCATTTGGTCTTGGTCTCCATCTTCACAGGCAGAACAGATTTAGTGGCAGAGACACTCTCATCTGACACAGTTTTAAAAAGACAATATCTTATAGGATACCTATTATCTATGATGTCTGTCAAAGTGCATCTCCCACACTTCACCCCCAAAAAGGTCAGTAAGTACAGAGTGAAGCCTGGAATCTTAATTTTTTTACTATTTTTCCTAGGCATCCTAATGTAACTGGTCTTATTAACATACTCTGGAAACAATGCCCTGCCCTGTTAAAGGTCATCGTTCTCTGCAGATGGATTGCTCACGAAGTCTCCTAAGTGGAAGCAAGACAGATTGAATTCCCTTCTATGTTAATAAAGAAGTGAGACAAAATTAAATCTCTGTGCTTCACTTTCTTCCTCTGGTATTTCAAAGGCCTGTGGGGAGTGGTTTTAATTAAGTAATTCATGGAGAGAACACCTGTTCGGGTATACCTTGGGTTTATTGGGAAAACAATGATTAAAAACCAAAGTCCCGCTGTTACTGGGAATAGATAAGTATTTGTTTGTTTGAAGGTATAGATAATATTTGCAGAGCAGGAGAAGGCTGTATGTGTGTTCAACTGCATAAAGATCAAAAGTCTAACTGAGTCCACACTGAGAACGTCAAGCTAACATCTCCCAGAACTATTCCTGCCACTGATTGTGGCTGTGTGCGCACCATGATTAAAACAACCCTAAAATCATACTTCTTTGGTGTAGAAGGTATAACATGGTGGGATGAATATTTAACATTCTGAGCATCAGTCCCTTCTCCTTCTGAGCAAGGACACAAGTGAGGACAAACCAGAGGTAACACGGGGCCAGATTTAGAACAATGCTGAGACAGAGAAATCATCAGGCCTCCAATCCACCTGAGGCCTTCAGGCACTTTGAAAGACTTTCCAACACTAACACTACTGTCCCAGAAAGCAAGACATCATCAAGGGATGATGCTTTTTTTCTCTGCATTCCCCACTGGAACAGTCAAATGTTCTGCTAATGGTCTTTATGTGTTCCAAGGCTTTTGCTCCCTCCCTGCAACATGAGAGATGGGGAATGTGGGCACAGAGTACACTGTCAGAGTAGCTTGACAAGACAATGTCATAACCCACAACAACAGAGAGCTTCAAAACAAAAACAGTTCCTTAAGAAAAATTAACTGGAATCATGACACATTTAAAATGGTTAGAAGTTTTTAGACTCTGGCTTGATAGGAAAAGAAAATATCAGAGAGAGGTGAAGTAGCGCAGCTTCTGTCAAATCAAAAGTTTGCATTGCTAACCTATGCTAGTAAAGTTGAAAATTAGTCTTAGATGAACAATCTGAAGCATTACCCCAAGAAGCGTTCATAGTGATGCTTGGTATCCATTCTCTTGTTAATATATCCACACAGAAAATCTCCACAACTGAGTCATCCAACAACTCAAAAATCACCCATCTGTTGTCCCAATGTATCACACCTTTTGGCACTTTTTTGGGCTATAATACATACAGAGGACAGAGTGGGTGCTCACTACTGATAGAGGGACACATAAGTCCCAAGAGAACATCCTCTCCCTACAGGGACATGAAGTGATATGAACCATGTCATCCCACCTTATATGTGGACCTCTCTGTCCACATCCTCACTGACTTCTTGCGGAAATCAAGGGCAATAATGTTGCATTGACTCTGAATGGACAAAGCAGTCAGCACTTGCTACGAAAGATTAGTTTAAAACAGGTGATTCTTTACCTGATAAAACCACAGAGGAATATTGACAAATGATGAAATATAGCTTTAGTTATCAAATACAAAATAATAATATTTTCCAGTGATAAAATAATAAAGTTGACAACATGAAATATGTGTAATCAGAGCTGGCAAACGATGTACTGGAGTCAAACATAATTAGCTACTTTTCTTGAGAGAAAATCACAAACATGTGCCGATGGCAATATCTGTCATATATTTGCAGACAAAAATACCCATCTAGGAAATTATGTGAATGCTACTAAATATAAAGAACTCGTTGTAGAACTTCTATAAAATGGGGAAAAATTAAAAAACTAAATGTTAAAATAACCTAGAACTGGGTAAGTTATGCAACAACTGTATGACTAAATTGTTGTTGGGAGACTAGAACTTGAACACAGAACACTGATAAAAATGTAATCCAGCTTAAGATGAGAAAAACAGGTCAGGGAGACCTAAGTAGAGAAAGAAGAGGAACAACAACACATAGGGAAGGAAATGGATAAATAATACTAGGATGTGTAGTCTGACTTTCCTGTCCTGCCAGCTCCCAAACAACCACACAGAAACCTCTTATAAAGAAAGCTCAGCTGATAGCTTAGGCTTGTTTTTAGCTAGCGCTTATGACTTAAAGTAACCCATTTCTATTCATCTATGTGCTGCCCCAAGGTTCATTTACCTCATCTATGTACTGCCCATCCTGCTCCCTCTGCATCTCATGGCATCTCCTCATGACTCCACCCATCTTCTTCCCAGCATTCTCTCTGCCATGAAAATCCTGCTTATCTATTGGCCATTCAGCTTTTTATTAAACCAATCCTACTGACAAATTTTCAAAGTGTTCAAAAAGGTTATTCCACAACAAGGATGTTTGAAAAAGCCATGGGAACTATATTATTTCATAGTTACTTAAAATTACATTATATACATATATATGTTTATATGTGTATGTATAAATACACACATTTATATTGTTTAATTGATGTTATGTCAATTGGGGTGATAATGCCCCCCCCAAGTAGACTTTAACAAAACATGAGTGCTGGGCATGTGAAATCTCTTGGGTTGTTGGTCAGGAGAGTCCACAAGACCCCCAGAACAATCTAGGCTATTGTCATTGTCCTTGGAGCGTTTGAGTAAAAAGCATAAGACCCTATTGCTGAAGACATAAACATACTCTGGACACAGGATTTGGAGAAATCAATCTGGATCTGATCTGGAAGCTGCTTCATTGAGGACTAGTTCTAATCATTTCAGAAGTAGCCACGCAAGCTACCAACAGAGAAAAATATCAGTAGTTCTATGCCAATGAACCACAACAACAACCAGCATCAAAAGATAGAAAGATATTCTGAAGGGAGAAATAGTGACACTTATATCCTCAGGGTAACCACCAGTTACCTAATTGGATGTAAGGACCTCTCAATAGATGGGAACTCATGGATAGCACTGCCAATCTACCCAGTTACCTATGGCTGGTGAGGCCATGGAAACTAGGTGAGAACTACTGCTAAGGCCAGCATCATAATCAAGTATAATTTCTCACTGCATTCTGAATACCTACCCTTATACCCACAGGTAATTGTAACTCTCACCATTCATCAAAGAAACATCTCCTTACTACAGAGACCATTTCAGAAAACCACAACTGGTCAAAATGCAGAGATCATCTGACCATTGATCACAATTAATACATTTACAACACACCCCTACGCTTAAGGCTGGGGAACATAACAGAAGAAATGGCAGAAAGATTTTAAGAGCCAGAGAATCAAGAAAACTGCTGCGAGACTGTCTCCTTAAAAAAAAAAAAAAAAATACACAAAGGGGAGTGAAGGGGGTTCTTGAAGGAGTGGGAAGGGCATAATGTGATCAAGATACAGTGTGTGAAATTCTCTAAAAAGTAATAAAAATAGTATATTAAAATATGCTTTATTAAGAATTTCCTAAAAGTCTAACTATATAGTCTCTACAATCTGTCAGTGATAGTTAATTCTGTATTATAAAGCTAAGAACAGCTAATATTTTTCCTTTTTGTTAATACTCATTTCTAAATTTTCTGTAATGAACAGATATCTCTTCAGAAACTTGAGAGTCATTCATTTAACCATGAAAATGATAAGTTATGTGGACAAAAATCAGGTTTTTCACAAGGTCACAGGAGAAGGACGGCATCCCTCCCATGGCTTGGTCCCACTCTCTACCTCAGTTTCACTCTCAGCTTCTTTCAGCTCTAGCCCTGCAAGTCTCCAGGTATTTTTGCCATAGCTTTCTACCCCAGGCCCTTAATCTAGCAAATTCTATTGTTTTTAATGGTTATTTACTCCTTCCCACTATCATGTGGCTCACCCTGCTGGGAGGATCCTGCATCTCTAGCCCATTTCTCTTGGATTTTAATCAAACAGATGAAAGCAAACAGCAGGAGGCCACATCTAAGCAGATCTTCAGAAGAAAGGCAAGTTTCCATGGGGCCCTTCTCTCCCACTCCATGACACCAATGCGTCCCATATAGAAGCTGGCTCTTCAGCAGAAGAGCTCCAGTCAACTCACAGCATGCTTGTGGTAAATCTTTGTGGCAGAAGCCATGTAGGTTTGAAGATTACTTGTTGTTGCAGCAAAACTGACCACGGCACATAGTACATGGTATTATTCTGGAATGGTTGACTCATGACCACTGCCACGCAAAGTGAACTCCATTCCAGTTCCAATCTCACCCTCTGACCAGGTCAAATCCTTAGAAACATGATTTCACAGCACCAGAGACTTCCCTTTCTTAACATTTGTTAAATCCACACTGTCATAACTATTGTGCAATTATCAGAACAGTATCTTCCATACTGTATGATCCCTGAGAGCAGGGGAATATAGCCTTATCTATTCATCATTGTTTCCCCACAGCTAACATAGTTCTCGGCATACACTGATCTTTGATCCAAGACAGGAAAATGAAAACATAAAGGAAAATGTGGGCTAGCTACCAACACTGACCATAGAGTTAAAAAACATATATCCAGCAAAACAAACATTCTGGGACCCTTATGTATTCCAGAAGTGAAAATGGGCACTTGTCCCGGGTCTCCCAAATAAACAACAATAATGATGATGATAAAATACTTTTACTATTAAAAATATTTTTTACTATTAACAGGCCTGTAATAAGTCTGTTGTCATTATTCCCCAAGGTCAGTACTTTCAAAACCATTCAGCTGTGAGCTGATAAAGCAAAGCTTCGAGACAGTTCACCCTAAGAAACCTGGAGGTCACCTGGAGGTGGCAGTAGTTAGAGGCCTGAGTCTCAGGTGGAGCAAGGGTAACCTCTGTGCTGGTGCAATGGCTGTTGAGGATATCACTTCTAAGGCCAGGCATAGCTTTAGTTTCTGCGAGAGGAGTGCCTACCCAAGTTCATTCGTGAGGTGAGAGAAGAATTTAAGTGCTAGAGTCGGCTGGAAATTTCTTGTAAGTTGGAAACAATGGGAAAATAGGTCCTGACCTCCTAATTTTGACTTAAGAACCAAGAAATGTTAAGCAGCGAGAACACCATGGGCATAGTGAAGGGAATTTTTTGTTAAATCATAGTCCTGGACTCTGCAGAAATCTATATTTTAAATGTCCCCAGATAATCCTCAGGAATCCTAAAATCTGGCAATCTCTGATCAAGAAAGAGATAATACTAATTTCTATCTTCAAAGTAGGGAAACAAAATCTTAGATTTGGAGACTGAATGATAAGTACTATTTTTTTTAACAGTAATTCACTTCTTTATCTGCAAGACCACTCATGGATTCCATGGACCCACCATTAATTGGGGCGATTAACTGCAATGTAGTAACAGATACGATGAGCCTTTAGTGTCCTTTCCTGTCTCGTGTCCTCATCATTGTCAGGAGATTTAATATAGAGCCTTGTTAGACTTGGTGGGCACACTTGTTGCTCATGGTCCCTGCTGAGAATAATCTGAACTGGGCCGGTGGTGGCACATGCCTTTAATCCCAGCACTCGGGAGGCAGAGGCAGGCAGATCTCTGTGAGTTCAAGGCCAGCCTGGGCTGCAGAGTGAGTTCCAGGAAAGGCACAAAGCTACACAGAGAAACTCTGTCTCGAAAAACCAAGAGAGAGAGAGAGAGAGAGAACGAATCTGAAAGTCAGGGTGCAAATATGGCTCAGCTTGATACTACAGGCAGAGCCCCCATAGCCTGGAATGAAGCCCACCTGTAACATGAATCTTTAAAGTTCTTATTAATAAAATCAAACCTGAGCCAGGTATTGGGGCGAACACTGGAAGGTCAGAGAGACAGAACAAACCACAGCTAACCTCACCTGGCCAACTTCTCAGCTGATCTTGTTTCCTCAGTGTCCTCATATCTAAATGGCTCTCAGCTGAACTGTGCTCCAAAGCCTGAATGCTTAACCAGCCAAAATGCTTAACCAGCTAAATGCTTCTCCAGGTCAAATGCTTCTAGTTTCTGGTCCTCACGCCTTATATACCTTCCTGCTTTCTACCATCACTCCCTGGGATTAAAGGCTCGCTTTCTGGGATTAAAGGAGTGTGTCACCATGCCTGGCCGTTTCCAATGTGGCCATGAACTCACAGAGATCCAGAGGGATTTCTGTCTCTAAAATGCTAGGATTAAAGGCGTGTGCTACCACTGCCTAACCTCTGTTTAATATTGTGGCTGTTCCGTCTCTGACCCCAGATAAGTTTACTAAGGTACACAATATTTTGGGGAACACAATACCACCACACCCACCTGTGTGCAGCTGCCAGTTTAAAGTCCCCAAATCCTAGTATCTAGCCTTGACATGCTCACAATTGTCTAAACCAGCCCTAGAAATTGGAAAGTCTTCACTTTTCCATGGTCTGGCCAAAGTTTCAAGTTCTCAGTCCAATCCAAAGTGCTCTTTAAAAATCAATTGCAGTAGCCTATGCAGGCTGGTGGGGACCAAGGCCAACCAAGTATCAGCTAACAGTGCCTAGGCAGACTCTCTGAGGCACCTGAACTGGTTGGGCCAGTTCTACCAGGAGCCTAGAAGGGAGAGGAGGGAGGAGGTACAAGAATTGGCAGGGAGCCTAGAGTGGATGAAGGAGGGTGGGACAAGCTAGTTTCTGCAGCGGGCCACAAGTGAGCGAAGGAAATCAGGAAGGAGGAATTGTGCTCAGGTGCATAAAATTGAAGGCTGAATTTGTAGAAGTGATTGGGGCTGATGTGACCCAACCAGAGACTTAAAAGGGAAGTTCTCCCTGCCACTCCTCTTTGATGGCATAGCTGGGGATGATAGAAGTCCGGTCCTGCTTCCTGATACCCCAGCAGAATAAGAATGACAGAGTGCTGACATCTGCCGTGGTATGACTCTTGCTGCACCCAAGAGGGAGGAGGTAAGACCCACCAGCCAGCAGGAAGGCGTGCTCTTTTCTCTCCAGCTATCCCATTGCTTGTTGGTCTGAAGTTGCAAATTGCAACTGACCTTTGAGTCCTGGGTCTTGGGGCTAGAGTCATCTCTACCAGTAGTTCCAGGAACCCTCCTTCTTCTGTTTATCTTGGAAGTTCTTGGCCCAAGTCAGCAGGCCCAGGGCATATAGGCTCATAATTCATGAGAGCTATTGCAGATGGTGATGTTGTTGAGTAGAACTTCCTCACATTGGTGAATAGGCAGCCCTGGCAACTCGCCTATGCCCTTACTACCTACTGTTTATAAAAGACTTACCTATATGGAGAGCCTATAACACAAAAGGTACTAGTCAATGCTTGCATTATTTCAGGTCTCTTTACAAAAGCTTACTGTGGGATTTTGAAAGAAATTGTTTGTAAAAATAATGAGTGTTTTAGGATGGCGTATAATAAAATTAGTAACGGTGGAGGCTGATTGAAATCTTCTCAAATACTAAGCATGACTATGAAATACTTTATATATTATTGTAAGCCTATGCGTTTGGTGGTGTTATAGCTGTAGTTACTGGTAAGGAAGGTGAGACTCAAGGAGGCTAACTGAAGCCAGCTTTCATTCATCACAGAGCCCATACTCTCTGCATTTGCCTTGATGAGGCTGTTTTTAACCAGTGGCCTTCCAGGTTCAGAGTGCACAGCATTGGTGCAGAACAACTCAGGTTTATAAAGAGCTCTTTTCCAGGCACAACCAAGGTGATACCACCATCTCCTGTTTCCAATCATATCCACTAACTTAGAATTTGGTCTCTAGGACTCAGGCTTCTGTGACCCTTTCCTGTAGATGTGGAGACCATTAGCCGCCTGTGGTCAGAATTATGCAGTCCACGTGATCTATGGCATTAAAAACTTGGAGGCTGTACACCTGGGGTAGGGAGCTAATCTAGAAGCCACAGAACTGGCAATAGAAAGGGGGAGGAAATACATTTGAGAAAGGGAGAGCTGGATACTGCACCAGCATCCTGGGGGCAGCTAGAATTAAATCTCACCACCAGAGCATAAAGACTCCTCACAACTCCAGAGCTGAGCCGCTCTCTAGTCTCTGTTCATAGTAAATCAGTTACACTGACCAGCCTGTCCCTCCACAGGACCTATGCACACAGACCTGTTTCCTCTGCCTGGAACACTTTTCCCTAGACTTGCCCTATAAGCGAATCCCTCTCATGCCACCAGGTTTCGGTTCAGATGTTGCCTTCTCAGATCAAGGCATCAAAAAGACTGTCCCCCTCCCCTGTCCATTGTTTCCATAATGTTTATCACTCTTAAAGGCTTCTCTTGTTTAATTTTTACCCCTAGTGATATTAAGTTCCAAGAGGATAGAAACTTGCCTCTTTTTACCTACTGGGTATTACCAAGTCCTTGGAGCTAAGCAGTATTGTTATTAATAGCAGATGCCCAGTTAATGTTTGGTGGATGAGTGAGTAATAGAAAAGGAAATAGCTAGACTACTAGTTTGCCTTCCTCCCATTCAGTACTCAATCCTCCAGGGGAGACAACTATGTGCCTCTAAAAACTGAAGGTGTTTCAACAGCTGATTCCATTCTCGGGTAACACAAGGAAAGAGGTAAAAAGGCACCAACTAGACTTTGTTCCACGAGAAACAAACAGGAATGGAAAGGCTGGCTGTGCAGGCCAGAGTGATAAGCTGCACAGCCAATGACTCATTGCAGTCTGACCTTCCAGACAGGAGAGGTGGACGAAATCTTAGCACCACTTGGGTACTTGTCATGCCAATATATCATGCCGTAGAGTACTCCCTTATAAAGCCACCACAGAAAGTCACGCCAGGCTCCCTTACACAGCAGATGCTTTAGGGGATGTCGTTCACTTTCAGGATGACAAGTAGGTCATATTTGAAACCAGAAGATGAAAAGACATTGTATGAGCTCTACTGCTCTATGAAACTGGTGCCTCCATTTCCTCTTGTTTCTGCTCTGGACAGGTGGAATGATCATCCATCCCTAATAGCAAGTGAAGTAGCTGAAACCCCAGTGATGAAAGCACTCTCTCAGATATTATTGTGACAGTGATATAGGAACCATCACAGTTTCTCTCCTGCCCTCAGGCTCCCAGTCCAGCAAGAGCCGGAGAGCAGAGAAAGCACAGGGAGGTGCGTTGGTTTGGGAGAATTTCGCTTTCAGAAAAGCTACAATTGCGAACATAGTCTATCAGAGAGACTCCCTTGAAAGATTCCTTCTCCCACACAGCTACCTCAAAAATCAAATCACACACCTTAATTAACACCTAGTACACTTACTTTTCAGTAAACGCACAAGAGAATCTTGCACGGTGCTGTTTTTCTCTGGCTCTCGCACAGTGGCTGGCACCATTTCACAGGCTGCTGGGTTTTATGGGTCCCTGTGTGCACTTCCATGTTCTCCATTGTAATGGATGTTAAACTTTGCCAGCATCAGCCCTGGTCCTGGGATGTGTGATTTAAAAAAACAGCCGATTCCCTGGCTGGCTCTGTGGTTCTGTTTTTAAGACACTGCTTATGTTGTTCCATTCTGTTCCCTGTATAATTCTTGATTTGTGGAAATTTAGAAAATAACTTTTTAGCAAGAAAATAAATTTTTGAAGTGGGATCCAAGCCTGAGTCCTGTTGCTTTTTGGAGAAGCAGGGACCCACAAAGCAGTGTTGTGATGTGAGATGAGAATTACAGCAAGAGTCTAAGTAATCCCTTTCCAATCATGCCTTGGTGGCAGTCAGAACAGAGCGAAAGTGAAGCTTTGTTGAGACTTTTCTAGGTTCTAAGAGCTTTCCCTAGACGACTTCTTTAGTGTTTATGCCTCTTGCCTCCTCGTGGGGATAAAGAGATTGTGAGATTTGGAGGGTGAAATACCATGGTGTAGTGGGTGATAGAGTCCAGAGTTGAATGAACACTGGTTAACACAACAGCCTATATTTCTACACATCCAGAAAGGCACACAGAAGTGTACTGTATGAGACCACCTAGAAATCTTCTTTATGCAGGAGTTGAGATTGCCAGGTCTTTTCTTTTCAGAGGGTGTCAGCCAATGAGATGATACTAAAGATGATTGATAGACATTATTGGCACATTCCTCTCTCATCTCACTCACCAAGATTTGGAAACATGTATGAACGGGACTCCTTTTCTCTGGGACAATAAATTGATAAGGGTTTTCATAAAGATAAATAGTGTATCTTTCAAGGGGGAACATGAGAATCAGTCCAGTTGTAGAATATGCCATCTATACAGTATGAAAATGAACCATTTTTAAAGTTCTAAACCTCTAGAAGAAATTTTAAGATACTTCATCCAACAATGGGGCCTAGAACTAATGCCATAATAATGCTAATCATCATTTATTGATTGCTGCTTCACATGCAGCACTGCTGGAAGGGCTTGTCTCATGTTATCTCACATGCCCAAGACAGTTTATCATAGTGGGTAAAGAGTTATAGGTTCATGGTTTTCAGTACCTGGAGTTGTTTGTCCTTACCTGTGTGATACTGGATCAATTTTCCACTACTCTGTGTCTTCAATTCCCATCTTGAAGATGGGAAGATAATAATGAACCTGTTTCCTAGGGATGTTGTCGGATTACATGAACTCATTTATATGAACAATATACAGGGTTCCATAAATGAATATATACATGTGTGTTGCCCATTTTTGTGTGTACACATGCACTGTGCAATGCCCAGTGTAATGAGTTCTTAAATGTCTGTTTCTGCTACTTTCCCTAACAATATTCCATGAGACAGGTCTTTTCACTACTGATTTATAAGTTTGAAACTGAATAGGTTTCAGGTCAAAAGGCTAGAATAAGACTGCCAACTTCTTTAATGGTCTTAATACATACTGTATTTCAGATAAGGTACCAAGGAAGTAAATTCCTTTGAGAATCTAGTTTGAGAAAATGTATAGTCTAAAACCTGACTAACTTCCCTCCATATTGCAGGCACTTGCTGGCCTTGTGCCTTCGAGAGCTATCGCATGAACCATATAGTTGAGAATAAGTTGTGGACCTAGAATTTCACCAAAAGCATCAGAACTTTCTCCTTTGTTTATAACTCTTTCCAAGGCCAGACAACTACCCTAGCCTTGGGGTCAAAGTTTGTCCACTATCAGGGATCAAAGGAGCTCCTATTGCCAGGATCAAGTGTGGGACATGATTGATATCATTTTTGAAAGAGCTTTCTTCTAGCTCTATGATAGCATTGTCCCATATGGCTCAAATCTGTTAATATCAAATCTCTGGAGCTGTCACTCAGATCAATACTAGTGTTAACAAAATTTTCCCTTAGGTCTTCACTGCTCTGACTAAAGATGGTTACTCTATGTGCTTTGTTAGCAATAATTATCACTTAAAGCTGAGACTGTTTTACTAAATTACTCCCCACACTTGCTTCTGCCAGGATCCTCAGGGCCCCAGAGCCAGGTGAAGCCATTGATTGTTCTGCAGTCTACATGGACGGAGCATGCAGAGCTCTACGATAATCCCCAAGTATTAATAGCCATTAATAATTGAAAATAGCTTCCTTTTATTGAATATTTGCCATATGTGAATTTGATTAGCTTATGTAATTTTAACACAGCCACATTCTAGAAAAGGCTCTCATCCATCTGACCCTCCATATTTTAGGGGAATCTGAAGTCTAGGGAGCACTCAGACTCAGCCAAGGTCACCAGACTGAGAGTGACAACATGAGGCATAAACCTCATAAACCTGTGACCAAGTGCACATGCTTCACCTCTGGGCTCAACTGCTGCCACAGATTGCTCTTGCATGAATCACCCTCCGGAGATGGTTTGATAACACATTACAGATCAGCCTTGGAAAAAAACCTGTACTGCTGGCTGCCTCATGGGGCGAGCTGTGTACAAACCTGTCTCACCTGTTTCCCTGAGTCCTCCTGGCCTTGCCCTCCCTGGCAGAGTCTGTTTATTTTCCTTTTGCCTCTTTTTCTGGACATGATTGAGCTCCTCAGCTGTTCAGCCCAAATGCTCCAACTCTTTAATCACAGGCATACAATAAGATGTGAAAATGAGGGGAGTTTTTTTTCTCCAAGGAAAGCTAAAGCCCAACCCTACTCTTTGGAAAGTAATGTCCGTGCATTTTTTTTTCAATTTCTGTTTTCTTCCTTGTTCTTTCACCATGGCTTAGTGGGAGACTGATTTCACGGCAGAGCATACAGCATGTTTTTACTGTACTGAAATAGTAAAAATAATTGGCATCTTAGATTGAAGCCTAGCCTGTGAGTACCATCATTTCCAAAGGCATGACTCCATATCAGAAACATACCTTACTTTGTAAGTGGTGTTTATACAATTGGGTTGTTACTATAAGGTATGCAGAGAGAGGCAGATAACCTAATTAAAAGCATAGCCTCTTCTTATGTGACCATGGACAAAGAAATTATTTTTTCCACAGTATTTTCTAATCCCTGTATGGGCATTATTTCATTAATTTTCATCCCAATCTAATGAAGTAAATACTTTAGTCATTTCACAGACAAGATAGCTTAGTCTAGTCTAGTTAAACAACAATAAGATGACGAGGCTAGATTTGAACCTCATTCTTTCAATGTCAACATCCATTCGCTGAGGACCAGTACAGTGAGCAGAGAATTAATTTGATATTCAATTATTCATTTTCTACTTCAAGACCATGGACAAGTCACCCCTGTGTCCTTTTGAAACTCGTGCTGGGGTTATTTTCCAAAGGCCTGACAAACTGGCCTGCTCCTCATTTGCCAACCTTCCAATTAAAGGTGGAACAGCCGTAACCCTAGCCATGACTCCTTAACCCTCTGCTCACTCAGCTCTCCTGTCACACAAAAGAAACCACATCAATAGCTGTAAGGCTTGTTTCTTTCTGATAATTGAAAGATTTTCCGAACAAATGCTAATCCTTTCCTCCAAGGGGAAGATGGAGGACAGCTTTTTTCTCTCCATCTGGATGGCAATATTCCCTTCTCTTTTAGACTTCCAGTACACTCAAAGTTTTGAAGGGAATTTGCAGAATCAGAACTTGGAGTAGTATCAGCAGAAGGCAAGCCCATGAATGCAGAGATTGCTTTGTCACATTTGTCACTGTGCCCTGGTATCCACAGCAGTTCTGACCACAACATGCTCAAAGGTTTCTTTCCTAAATTGCTGTGTTGTCTTATAAGTGTAAGACCGCTATGAAGTCATTTTAAAGATTTGATGACCTTACTACTGGGCAAATCATAACTTGAATCACTGTCATTCTTTTAGGGACCTATGTTCTTCTATAAATCTCCTAGTAAAGGGTTTGTATGCCTAGTCGGGTTGGGTAGCCAATGGTGAAGAGCAGGTTGGACAGTGACCATCTGAACGTCCCAGGAACACACTTCTCACCTACATCTTCCTACTTTTTTACTGTGAAAAGTCCCAAACTGTTAGATTTCTGTTTCCTTAACAGCAACAATGCCCCAACACAATAGCAAATGTCCATAACATCTATAGATCTGACTTAATTCTCAGCTCAGCATCTTGCAGGTGAGAGGAGCTGATGCATGGAGCAATCTGAGTGACTTGCTATGGGACATATAGCTGGTGAATAGTAAGTCCAGACTTTTGAGAAGAAAGGCTCCCAGTCCCAATCTCTTTCTCCTGATCTGTCCAGTGAACCCATTTCTTGCCTTTGCCCAGGTCTGTCATGAAGCTTTCCATGTCGTATAGAAGACAGCACCACTGTGGCTTGTTTCAAACCAGATGTACATTTAAACTGTCACATGTATATTGGTGATAACCTACTATAATGTGACTGTGGTTGGTTTTCCTGTCTCTGTCTGGGCGTGCAAAACTATATAAGAGGCTTGCCACTATGTAGTTGCCTACTATTTTGTTGAGGTGAAGAAAAGACAGACTGCTGTGTGATATGACTGAAGAAAAAATGGCTCTAGACCTTAGAAAAGGTTTCCTATGAGTATAAGTCATGAGGTTCAAGAAGGAAAAACCTTAGCTATCCAGACTGTGAGTGTTAAGGTCAAGTGGCTGTTGAGAAGAACAGGAGCCATTCTTGTTTTTCAGCTGTTCACTGCAACATTCATACAATATGGCACAGACAAATGCAGGCTTCACTAAAGCCAAATGCTGTTATTTACGTGGAACTTAGGTGTGTTTAAAAAGAAAAACTCTCTAAGTGGAGAATTAGTGGTACTTTCTACAAAAGGAGTAAATGGAAAAATAAATACAATGAACCCAGAGCACTGTGAAGAAGCCACAACTTGGCTCTGCCTCCTGAATTCTGTGACCCTAAGACAGGTTCTAGTTCTGTTTAAGATGAGTTGAATATAAACTGGCATTAGTTAGCAGGCACAGAACAGGATGAACCGGGTCTGGAGATGTATGGTAGCACAGCAGTGTAAATATGCCTACTGCCACTCACCTATCCACTCAGAAATGGTTGGGACTAGTGTTTTATGCTGTGTGTATTTTACAGAGGCAGCTCTTTATGTATAGCTAGGAAGCAATCTTCAAGATATAGTGGTGAGTTGGGGAAACACACAGAGAAAACCTGAATGCTATCATCTGTGAATTGTTAAAGGAATGTAGACATATACACTTGTATTGTTTTATAGGCAAGAGCTCCTGTGGAAGAATTTGAGTTTGTAGAGGGAAAGAGGTTCTGGTAGTTGGAATAGAAAAGTAACAGGGCTGACTGTTCATGGACCACCATTTGATTTGTGTTCTGGGCACATGGAGAGCTAATTCATAGAATTTTATCCCTTCAAAAGAAGATTAGTGTAAAATTGACACTTCTTAAAGCAGTGGTTCTTCTCACTGCAGTTGGACCCTGGATTTCAGCTGACCAAAGTAATGTCCCCTATCCAGAAGCATGGACATGACATGGTATTGTAACAAACCACCACCATCAGCAGCTCTGTGGCATCAGAATCTACTTTTTTTTTTCTAAGTAGTCTGTATGAGCATTACAGCTTGAGAATGGGGAGGAGGCAGATACTTAAATCAGCATCTCTGGGGTGGGGCTTTGAGCCTGGTAGCTTAAGGTTCCCCAGATGATTTCACTGGCAGCTGACATAATGTAACAGGGAACACTGAAGCAACTTAAAGTAGGGCCAGTTTTGCTGCCATGTGATTCCATTTTCTTCAGTGTGAGGCCCCGTTCTTGTCAGCACCAGCGAGAACACTGTATTAGGTCTTCTGAATGTCACACATTGGTGGGGAAGATGCCACATGTACTAGCTTTGAAAATAATTCTCTCCCTATCTAAAATGGAATTGGTTTCGGATGGAGCTTTGTGGTAGTGTTGCCTAGTGTGTGCTAGGCCCAGTATTCAACACTTGGCACTAAGTGAAGCACAGTAAGAACAATAATTCATAAAACAGATTTGACTGTCCAACACCAAAGTATTAAAGGCTCTTTATCAGTGACAAGGCATAAAGTCAGACTTCAAAGTCAGGAAGATGTAGGTTTGAAAGCCTCTCTGAGAGGAGGAATTCTATGAGCAAGGGATATAGAGATCATGATGGGAAAATGTACAGAGACGGCCAGCCAAACTAGTGGAAACCCATGAACTGTGGACCAATAGCTGTGGAGGACCCCATGGGACTGGACTAGGCCCTCTGGATAGGCCAGAGTGTTGTTTAGCTTGAACTGTTTAGGGGGCCCTCAGGCAGTGGGATCGGGACCTGTCCCTGGTTCATGAGCCAGCTTTTTGGAGCCTAGTGCCTATGGAGGGACACTTTGTGCAGCAGGGAGGGGCTTGGACCTGCCTCAACTGAATGTACTAAGCTCTGCTGACTCCCTATGGGAGATCTTGCCTTGGAGGAGGTGGGAATGGGGATGGGTTGAAGGGGAAGACTGGTGGGTGGGAAGAGAGAGGAGAGGGAGATCTGTGGTTGGTATGTAAAATGAATAGAAAATTTCTTAATAATAAATTTAAAAAAAATTCTCTGAGTCTCTGGCAAATAAGCTTGCTACCTACCCTGGAGGGCTACCAGATTCAGGCCAGACAACAATAATAGGCTTGCTACCTACCCTGGAGGGCTACCAGATTCAAGCCAGACAACGATAATAGGTAGTGCTTGGTCTACGGGGGTTAGTCAATCTTAGGTGATAATTATGATGTCTGTATCCTCTTATCCACCCATTCTGTGTCCTCAGCTCTGCCACTGCCTCGTCATGTCTGCTCATTGCGTCTTGAGCATTTCGTGTCCAGGTGACATTTCTCACATTGCATTTGAAGCCAGAGAACTTGAGTGTTGCCTCTTCTGGATCTCGACAGACAGAAGAGAAAAAAAAACTCTACAGTTTCTTACCAAATTATCTGCCATATTTCGAAAATAAAACTGAAACCTCATTACATGGATGAACAGCTTTCTATCAACTCACTCCAAGCTTTGATATTAATATAATTGTTGTAAGGATGTCGCAGTTAGCCTCAGAGGCAGTTGAGAAGGCATCACTGTTAGTAACCTGAGCTGGATGCAAGTGTGAGGAAAGCTGGTGGGGACTCAGAGGACTTTTCAACAGGGAGATGATACTATGCAGAGGGTTCCCTTGATCCTTCCTTCTGATGGGAGGTATCTGTTGAAGGCAGGGAAGGACAAGGTATCTCAATCAAAGCCTAATTCCTGCTCTATTGGAGCTAGAGCCATTTCAAAACAGAAAGCTGGACTGCTTGTAACTCTGATTAATCCTGTCACAGCATTGCACTGCTTTGAAAACTGTCAGAGAATATCAACACTTTGAAAACAAAGGATAATGATCTTGATGGGCTCTGTAAATTCGCTGCTACTCCGAATCATCTCCTCCAGCTCACACTTGTCGGTTATGTTCCTAAAGAACTTGCTTTATGTGAGCCCTGGTTCCAAGGTCAGGGACTAAGTCTCATCTTGTGTAGGATCATAGGTCTGGGACAGATGCTCGATCTAAATTCACAGAAAAAGTAAACATGATCAAGGATGTCATACAAGATTTCCTTGCCTAGTTTATACTCAGTGCTTGCTCTGTGCTTCCCACTGGTATGGAAATGCTGGGTGTTATCTGTCTAGGTAGCAAGGAGTTTCCTACTGCTACGATTTTGCCATCTTATCTGCTAACCTCTTAGGGAAACTTGCTCAGCCAACAGTCACGTGCTCCACTAAACTGCCTTGCTGGATGAATTTCTAAGCAGCTATGATGCTCACTGATGCCCCTGTTCCTAATCTAACTTCTCATTTCACTCTCCTCTGCTCCATGTCTGTGTCTGCTTCTCCAGTACCTTGAATAAATGGAAATGAGGAAAGGTAACATGTCAGGTGATGTAGAAATAGGATTTGTGTGTATACAGATACCTCATTGATATTTCATAAGGTGTTTCATTCATATGGCTTGAGCACTTTCACAATTCTGTCTCCTCTACCCAGATATTCTTCCTTCTTCCCCTCCTAGTCATCTAATACCCTTAAGACCTTGAATCAATTAGACTGCTGATCATGCACACATTCCTTGCCCCACTCCCTAGACTCAATCCCATACCCTGCTGGTATGTTTTTCTAGCACCAATGATTCTTTTATGTAGATTATCCATGTTTCCTATGAAAACTTGTATGCTTACTTGATTTAAATGTTTCTCCCTTATACAGGAAACTTTAAAATAACTACCTTTCCCTTAATCCCCTGCCTCCAAGGTCATAAGATGCTGCCAAGAATCTGCAGATGCTCATTGAAGTCAATACCAGGCATCTACAGCCTCCTTAGGGCCTTGAACATATGAAAGGAGTAGGCAGAGTGAGGACACCCAACCTCCTTTCTCTCTGTGATACTGGGAATGTGAAATTGCAGTCACAGTACATAGAGACTACGTTCTGTTCCATTATGTTGCCAGGGCCTGCCAGGAAGCCTGTGGCTCCTGCTCCCACTCTGCCTCACACAGGGCCCCTCCCTGCTTAAATCAGGTCACATCTCCTGGGAGCATGCTCCTGGGAGTCCTCTGCCATGTCTAGCTGCCAAGGAAACAAAGGATATGACAGAAAAAAACACAGAGGTAAGGCAAGTGTCGGAAAGGCCAGCGTTATGACATAGAAGAAGGTCTGAAATCCCCAGACATGATCAGTCACCCCAAACTAATCTCAGTTGTTTCTGGAGACCTTTGGGGTAGGAGGTGCCATCTTCTTCTTACACCCAAAGCATAGGTGGTGTGACTTCCTGTGAAGATTAAAATGTTCTAGGTGGGCCACCTGCTCACTCTCACCCCCAATTCTACTACTTGTAGCTAACCATGTTTCTACCTTTGACCTTGGCAAGACATTAATGTTTCTGGCATTGACAAATCACCCAAAAGTTTTTGTTCTGTTTGTCCTACCCTTGAAAGCCTGGTGGAGACTTTCCCTAGTTAGCTTGTGGTTACAAGGGTTTAACTTCCAGGCAGTCAGGAGAAAGGCTACAGGAGTGGGGACATGAGAGTGACAGCTCACCTCCCAGGTGGAGCTAGGAAGTGACCTGTTACAGTGAGGAGGGGCAGAGCAACATCACAGTGCCCAGGGAGCCTGGACACCACACCTAACTGGGTCTCTGATCCACTCCAGATCTTACTACTTGTTAACTATGCTTCATCTTCCTCCTGCAAGACAAATGGGCAGAAATAGAGGAATGGTTTTTTACCTCTTTGGAGCTCCTCTTTGGAGCTATAACATTTGGAAGTGATGATTCAGAATCACCGTGGTAAACAAAAGGTCAGAATTCTGAGACATTCACCACACTCACTGATTCTTATGTCTCACATTCCTACACACACACACACACACACACACACACACACACACACACACCTATGTGTCCTCAGGCAAACCACAGACACCCCTATTCTCTCCTCAGAGAAGCTCATCTGTTTTATATACCATCCCTCTGTAAGGAGCACATGGCCCTACAGGTGATAAGAAGGTACAGTGGAACATGGAGAGGTTCAGAAGTCATTGAACCAGGTGACCACTGAAACCTACCAGCTTCTTGAGCCTTCAGCTATAATATGGGATGTACATCTTCGGGGCATCTATTAGAAAGAAACATGGGGTCATGCAGCTAGATTGCCTGGCTTTAAATTTGGCTTTTACTACCTATTTCTTTTGAAAATTTCTTAACTTCTTTCTGTGTAGTTACCTCACAGATACATGATAATTAATGAGTTAAATATGTAATGTCCTTAAAACAATGAAGGATATAATAAGCGTTCACAAGTATGGGCAGTTATGGTTTTATTGCTTAACATTGCCAGTTTTTCTAAACATTAGGGGATCATAGATTCCTCCATAAGTCTATTGAAGTCATGGTCTCACTCCCTGGGGAACTATGTGCCCGAACATATACTGCATTCAATGTAGGGAACATGTGGCCCCATGACTTCAGTGGGAAACTGAGGCCCTAAACAAGAAAAGAAACCACAATCTAAGGGAGTAAGGCAAAACAAAGACTGGTCTCCTACCTCCCCAGTTCCCAGACTGATCCTGTCTTCAGGACTTTCATCCCTAGTATGATCTCCATAACACAATCATGTACAGTTGCTCCCTTTGTTTTCCTTCTATGGACTACTTGTAACAACTGGGAAATTTTCTGAATGTCAGTTTCCATCTCTGTGAAATGGGTTTGTGCATTGCAGTCATTCCTGCATGGTTAGACAGTTACCAAAAACTCTGTGTGAACACGGAGCAGGTGAGCAGCCCTGAATTGACTCTGTGTTCCTAGATGACAGAAGACATTTAAGAGTCAAAGAATGCTGAAGCCTACCACCAAAATCCCTATCAGTCCTGCTTAGATTTGTGTGTTTAGGGGATAGCTGTTTAGGGGAGGAGACAGAGACAGAGACAGACAGATAGAGACAGAGAGAGAAAGACAGACAGAGACAGAGAGAGAAAGACAGAGAGATAGAGACAGAGAGAGAGGAATTAGGTTTGATTATTTGTGTGATGTCTCTTTGTCTGGATATCCAAGAAGCTGGCTTCCCCTATAGCACCTTCCCTGAACATCCTTTCCTCTCCATTGTCAACACTGTCTCATCACATTGTTTGAACCTTTAAAAGCATCGTCTGATAGGATTTGAGTGAGGGAGTTACTTGTGCAGCTGTTGCGATGATCCAGGACTTAACTCTGAACTAGGGAGACTTGCTCACCTCCAGTAGGCAGCACTGACTATCCAGACCCGACCTGGGCATGCTTAAATTGATCTCCAGGTTGTATCTGAGCACATCTCCAACAGAATCATCTTCTGGGCTTTATGAAACACCCATGACAAGCCTTGTCTCAGTTCACAGAAGCTTTAGATCTGAAGCCTAAGTGGAATTTTCCTGAGTCCCTCAGAAGGAATCGCTAGCAAATGTTTCAGCCTTTTAGTAAAATTGGAAAAAAACAAAACCTACCTGCATCTTGTATTGGGAGGCTCCTTCCCTAAATAACTCTAGGACTGGTGCAGGGAATATGATCCTGGCCACTTAAAGCCTTTCATTTCTCATCTAATGGGCTCATTTTCACAAGTGTACAACTATCAATAGGATTTGTA
>CABHPQ010167434.1:42272-59911 GCA_902168405.1 Peromyscus aztecus
CTAATGGGCTCATTTTCACAAGTGTACAACTATCAATAGGATTTGTATCTCTCTCTCTCTCTCTCTCTCTCTCTCTCTCTCTCTCTCTCTCTCTCTCTCTCTCTCTCTCTCGTGTGTGTGTGTGTGTGTGTGTGTGCTATAAATGAGTTTGCACATGTATGTGTGAGTGCAATTGCCTGTGTTTGTATCTGTGGAGGCCAGATGTTGGCATCCAGATGTCTTCAGTTGTCTCTCCACTTTATTTTTTGAGACACAGTCTCTCCCTGAAGCTTGCTGTTTCAGCTAGACTAACTAGACAAGTCCCAGGATCTACCTGTCTTTGTCCCCCAGGGATAGAGTTATAGCGTATGTCACTATACCTGGCTTCCACCTGGATGCTAAGGATCCAAACTCTGGTCCTCAAGCTTGCTCAGAAAGCACTTTACCCACTGAGTCATCTTCCCTAGCCTTTTTTTTCTTCTTTTTTTGATACAAGACCCTGCTGTATAGGACAGGCTAACCCCATGATCCTTCATGCCCCCTGAGTATTAGCATTACATGCACGTGCCATCACACCTAACTATATATTTATTTGCCTTGGGAATTCCTAAACCAATTTCTCAACAAATTGCAGTTCCTGAAATTAGGTCCCTTTGGAAGGTGCTTAAATAATATTTACCTTGTTTGAAAGATTTGCAGTGATTCAAGAGAAATATTGGATTACTTTAACACAAAAATAGATTTGAAAAAATAGAAAAAATATAATGTTTCTTGAACATATTAGTACTATTTTATAACCTCCTTGACAACTTTGAATTCAGAAGATAGCTTAGCTTAATATGTATTTGCTTAGCCAGGCATAACTTAAAGGCTATTGATAAATGCATATGCATAAATGTGCCTATCAGTATACATGTATATTGAAGTGGAAAATCATTTATATTTTTGCAAAAATATTTTAGTATAATTAGCTAATCAATAAAAATTATACATATCAATGTGCCATGTAATGTTTTGGAACATGCACACATTGTGTGATGCTTAAATCAGGCTAGACATCTCTCTCTCCTCATTCATCTTTTAGAAAAGCATTTTGCTGTTTCAACCTAACCTGTCAAACAATGAACAATATAGCAATTAACAAGTTCTGATAAATGATTGCTAATTAAATTTTATGATACATAGAGCAGAGCCAATCTATTTTTGTGTTAAAATAATCCAATATTTCTCTCAAATGGATGCAAATCTTTCAAGCAAGGTATACATTTATTTAAGCACCTTCCAAAGGGATCTAGTTTCAGGGATTGCAATTTGCTGAGCAATTGGTCTAGGTATTTCCACAGCAAATAAGTAATTTCATTTACATTTCACGCAGGCCTAGTAAAATGGCACACCCTGAATCACTCATTACTGTATTGCAAGGCCTCAGCCCTCATAAATGGTGTGAGAGCAATGTGGGCATATAAAAGAAACAGAACAGTCTGGTTCCTTGAATTTCTTCAGACTTATTATGAGCACTCCCTTCTTAGGAGCTTTCAGTGAGAGGACAATGACATATGTGAGTTGCACAACCAGATTCAGATGGGAGATTTGAGCCAAATAGATGGAGATGAAGGAGAAAATGGGTAGGCCAGACTAATGAGCTCTGAGAGGCCAGCTTGGGAAAGCAAACATTAGCTGTATGGTACTTTATTTTCCCTGAAGCTGATGTTATAAGGCTAAAATCTCTAGAGCCAATCTATCTTCATGCTCTGACAAAATTCTGAGGGAGGGGTAGAGAAGAGCCTTGCTAACTTCCCATTTCCTCCATCAAATCTTAGTTCCTAGGACTTCAAAAGTGAATACAGCAACAAGGAGCTGCCTTCTGAGTTTTAGAGGGTGGTTTAGAATCTTGTTAAAGGTTGCCATTGTGTGCAGTTGTGGTCCAAGCCTAGGTTTGGATCACCAAAATTTCATGTCTGTCCTGTTCTTTGTTAATTTTATCTTTCTATCTCATCTTCATCCAGATCTAGCTGGGAGTTCAGTTGAAATGCCCAGTGCAAAAGCTCTGCCTTACCTGTGCCTATTTCTAGTCACTTCTCTCACACTCACTTTCAAAACTGACATGCACAGAATACTAAAATACATAGATGTTTTCCCTACTAGAGTGCAAGTTCCTTGGCAATGACTGTCTTCTTCAATTTTTACTCATTACACAATGTTGATTTAAATATGTCTCAACTAGCATAGATCAATAATAATGATGTTAACCAACATGTTTTCACATGTAGCACTTGGCAGATACTGGGCCTTAAGATCTCTGTATATATCCTATGTTTTACAAACTGATGACAGTTGCCTCATAAGGCAATCATACTTCTGTACCTAAAGAAACAAGGCTGAGTCAGAAGGTCATTGGATGAAGGTGTCATCTTTAAGAGAATAATCCCCAGAGGTGCTCTCCTCTTGGACCTCCCAAAGAGGAACTTTCTTTCTTTCTCTCAAATGCCATTGGAGGAAGTAAACCTCCCATAGTCTACCTTGTAATATTTGTTTTGCCAACTTCATAGGGTATCAGTTCATTAGATCCATATATGCTTAGACTCAAGTTCCAATATGTCTGAACATATTCACTCTTGTCCCCACCTCAAAGCAAGACCTCAGATAAGAAGTAACCTTGAAAGACACCCAAGTCACCTCCTCCTTACACCCAGCTCCATACTTAATGAGTAAGGGAAGTTTCATAATTCTTCTCAGTCCATGCTTTCCTCACACCAGGTCTTTCTAGGTCAGATGAAACTCCTGTTCCCTCCTTTTAGATTCTCATACATTGTCTTAAAATTGTGGTATGTGAAGTGGGTGTAGTGTTTGAGGAATTCTAAGGGTAGCCAAGGAATTTGGTTTAAATTGCATTTTCTCTATCCTGTGAGCTGTGAAAACACTGGCCATACATTATACTAGCCATGGATGAGTCTGGGAAACAAAAGACACCAGAAGACAGAGGAGTTTCTACATCAGCTTCTACTACTATCTGACTAGACATTGGAAAAAATGTTACCACATTTTAAAAATAAATATTAATGAACCTTCTTCATTCTAAGTCAGTCAAGCTCCCATTTTTGCCATTGACATTTCTTGACTGGATTTGGCCTTATAAAGCCATCCATCCAACTCAGAAACATCCCCTTTACAATTTACACTCCCATAAAGCATTAAACTTTATCATCTTGTCATTTTAAAAATCTATCTTACTAGTAAAATACAGTAATTATTTTTGTTTTTTCTGGATTAGTTTTATCATCTGACAACTAAATACAATTGCACAATGTATTCTGATTACCATCTCCCTCACACCCTCCCCTTTCTGCTTTCCATCCCTATCAAGGCCTTCCATCACTACTAGTCACTTTCCAAGATTCATAACTCAGGTTTGTTCTGCTAACCAGGGACATTGATGTGACTATTGGAATGGGACTGCCCATTGAAGCTTGATGTGGGATCATCTGCATGTACACAACATAGAATAACTTTTGCTATTCTTACTGGACAGTATAGCCTGAGCAAGACTAACTTTAGTGGACTATTTGGATGACTGTTAATGCTTTAAAAAGCTGTTGTTCCCTTTCCATTTGTTGCTCAACATACACTGAGGCCTCTCTTGGTTCTCATTATTGAGGCTAGAACACCAAATAAAACTGATTAAGGCGTAGCTCGCATGAAATTTCTTTCTACTGGGAAGAGATAAGAACACATATACAAATTAGGGAAACCTAAGAAAATGGTGACTACAGTCAATAAAATAAGACAAGATGATAGAGTAGAATATGGGGAGGACTGGCTTAGGAGTCAGATAAAGTCTTTTGGAATCTCAAGTTGCTGCTTGTCTCATCTCCAAGTGAAGAAGATGAGAAAGCATTTCAGACAGCGATCAAAGCAAACACAAAAGCCTTGAGACAAGCTGGTCACAGTCAGAAGGGTAGTGTGGAAGGAGAACACTGGGCAGGGAGGAAGGAGGGGCAAGACCAGGCGAGAAGTAAGCAGATGCCAGATCACATGGGGCCTCCTACGCTGTGCAGAGGGGTCTGGATTTTAATGCATCCAGACTCCAGTTTCCAGGTTTAGGAGCTAAAGCTCGAAGGAGCTTAGTCAAGGTCACTGAAACACCCATTGGTCAAGGCAATTAGGTATTCTCACTTGGTGACGGTTGTTCTGTTTCCCTGATCTGCCACAGCCAGCCATGCCCGTGTCACTCACCTGAGACGTTAGATGGAAGCTGACACAGCTCTGTGCTCTTTGCACTTGTTACTTTTTCCCCCAAGTCCTTCTTTTCTGATGTGGGTTGTCTCTCTTAATTAGAGTGACTAGATTCCAATCATGTAGCTATTTTATAAACAAAAGAAAAAGTAGAAGTGATTCCAAGCCAGTTAACTCCACATCAGTCTTTTAAACACAGAAATGCTCAAGTCAGACAAGATCTGATGGGTGGCTGTGCGCATCAGCTCACCTGAGCCGTCGCTGCCACTAAGGCTTCTTTCCTTCCTCCCAATTTCTGAATTCCTGCTTCTCCAGTTTGATACATTTCTGCTAGAGACTCTATAGCACAAGCATTTAAACTAAGAGGATTTGGTCAGTGTCTGATGCATCTTTACCCTCATTAGTATTTCAAGTCTTGGCCAAATGAATTGTTTGTCACCCCCCCATACATACACACACACACACACACACACACACACACACACACGCACACACACATCCATGTGTGTGCATTATGCTGCACACATAGAGATCAGAGAACTCCCTTCAAGAGTGGTTTCTCTGCTTCTACTATATGGGTTCCAGGGATCAATCTTTGGTCATCAGGCATGGAAGTAAGAGTCTTTATCCACTGAGCCATCTTTTCAGCCCATAAAGAGCTGCTCACATGGCTGCAGAAGGGCATCTTCATGACAGTCTGGGCTACAGTCCCTCTCTCCGGTCTCAGAGCCCTCTGTCCTTCCTCCATCAGAGCCTTCACCACATTATATCCCAGTTGCCTGCCTTTGTGTGTCTGTTCCCCATGAGTTTAGGGTACTCTGAAGTGAGCATGTACCCTATCAGGTAGGTCCAGCAAGTACTCCTCAGAGCCTTGAACTTAGCACAAGGCAAATATTTGATTAGTATTTAGCAAACTGAATGCTTTATATATGCAGATTGTAATGGTTTAGCATAATTTTATGATATTATAATGACTTTACAGTAGTGTGGAAAAGAGATACCTTTAGTAGAAGCTGTATGTAAGTTCACATCTTTTTCTGGGTAAGTGATAATTGGTATTAGATCCTCTCTTGATACTGGGTTGCAATCTCAAGGGGAAATAACCAGTGCTCACAGTGTACTGAGCTGAGTCTATTAAAAGCATTTTCAGTCTACAATGCTGTATTACATAGCTCTATAGAAGTAGAGGATCATCACATTGAACTGAATTGAAATCAGCATCATTAGAATATATGTGGTAGGTGGTAGTAAATAAGGAAATGACAGCTGTAACTTAGAAATCCTGAGGCCTGACAGAGACTAGATTTGTTGCAAAGGTAAGAAAACTGACCAACAGAATATGAGAATAATAAGCAATCAATGGAGGTATACTTCCTACTTCCTCTCAGCTGAGTAATGGGAATGAACGAACGCAATAAAAATTAGCAAAAGTATTAGCATAATGATAATCTCCTCATGCTGGGACCTGGGAGGTAACCAGGGGCATTCTCTGCTTCCAGACCCCATGCCTTTCAGAAAGCTCTGGCTTTCCTGCTGAGATCAGAGTAGGTGATGCTCAAATGAGGCTGGCCCTAAGGTCCTCTATAGATGAGATCTCTGTGAGAGAGGAAGGAAGGGAGTGAAAACATTAGCAGTGTCAGCTGATCTCCTTTGGAAGCAGATGAGTAGCCTCTCAAGGAATCATGGAGATATGTGGAGTCTAAGCATAAAATCAGGTTTGGACCCATATTTTTCCACTTAATAGTTCAATGGTTATAGGCAAGGGGATACTTGCTAAGAAGCCCAGATGGTCTTTTCATACTAGTAGTCATTACTTTGTGTGAGGATTTCATTATTACATTAGGGAGAGCTCTACAGCACCAACAATAGGAAAACAGAAAGGAAAATTTTAGAGGTATTCAAGCTAGGAGTACAAAACTCAAGAAGAACATTTCTTGATTGCTGTCACTTCTTTTATTTTTATGTGTAAAGAGCAAAAATTCACAATAGGATAAACCAGAAATGACTGCAGACTCTAGCTTTGCTAATGTATTGGCCAAGGTCATTGACTCAAAGTGTACAGCAAACAAATTCCAAACTCCCAATGACTTATTTCTTCCTATGTCCAGTGTGGACTGACAGGACATGATCTAACCTGTAGCCAAGCTTTCCCCAAAGAACTCGAAGGCAGAGTACAAGAGAAGGAGGAAATACACCATTATCTGGCTCATTTGGCCTTTCAGTTGCATATATCTGAACCACTCATTTTATTACCGGTCATAGGCCCTGCCTAAATGTAAGAGAGGTTGGAAAATGATTAAGTAGCACACAGTGAGCTACTGGCTACACAACACTGGAAAGATTACCCCTTTATCCTTCAGTTTCCTGGACTCAGTAGTTCCTGCTACAAGGACATAGAAAGAGTCGAGCACATTTGTTGGATGCTAGAAACTAGTCAGTATCATTGTTTCTATGTAGATTAATAAATTCTGAGCAGGTTCCTTGGCTATGGGCAACTGAAATTGGCTTTAACCTAACTTAAGAAAACATGGAGTTTATTGGAAAGATATAGGGTAACATAAAAATGGAACAAAACTCTCAATGTGGAGGAGCAGAAACTGGGACTCCATGGCAGGAATTACAGGAAATAATGTCATGTGGTGCCTTTGGCAAACTAGGGGCTGGACATTTTGCTATTCCTTCCTCAAAACTCTATTAAGAGAAAGGGCAGTTCTTTTAAAGGAACTCTGGGTAGTGTTGCTAGGAGAAAAGGAGTAGACCCTATCAGACACCCACTGTCCATTTCCTCTGTTACTTAGGAATGAGTCAACACACAAACCAAACAAGAGCCAGTTGCAGTGACTTTACGGAAGTAGTTAGCTGAAGTAACAAGTCCATGATGCCCTCAGAACCTGGTGTAGTAGCCATCCTCTTCCCACCTTTAGCACACTATTCTCTCATCCCTGTACCAAACTACTTTTCTCAGAAGTCTTATGGGACACAGTTTTTCACCTTACCCCTAAGAGTCCAGCCCTCAAGAAGGGAGTTGACTTGTCCAGCTATGAAATGGCAGCTGAATCTTAAATTCAAAGTTGAGCTACTCCACCAGATCTCTTATGGCTGAACATAATGTGGTACAAATTAAGTATTTCTTGCTCCAGATGACTTGGCACTCAAAGTTCTCTGGGTTGGAGATATTTGCATATATATAGTGAAATACACTAGAGATAGGACTCAAGTCTAAACGTGAAATTCATTTCTTTTCTATTTGCCTTAGTCTCACTGCCTGAATGCAATTCCTATGATATTTTTGAACATTAGGAAAGCTCTTCTTGTACTTCTCTTCTTACCTGTAACTTCACCATCAAGAGTTGTGAGCACGGGAACTGGAGATACATACAGCTCAGTAGTTAAGAACAATTTCTATTCTTCCAGAGGACCTGAGTTCTTGTCCTGGCGCCCTTGTCAAGTGGCTCACAACTGCCTGGAACTCCAGCTCCAGGAGGTCTGACGCCCTCTTCTGGCCTCAGGAGGCATTGAACTCACATGCATGGACCTACATGAAGATACACATCTTATTTTTTTTAATAATAATCTTTTAAAAAAAAATTGTTCCAAGAAAAATATCTTAATGAACAGATTTATCTGTCATTTGGTCAGTTTCTCTAACCTCTCTAAGTCTTAGCTTACTTATCTATGAAATGGCTCTGACCATCTAACAGTAATGGATAAAATGATGGTTTTGTTGTAGGGACTTGATATAATAGACAATTCAGAGAGGCTGGTCAGAAACTTAGCTATTTTTCTTCAATTTTGTTTGAATTTCATTCATTTTCTTATTCATTGTGTGGCGTGAAGGAAACTCCTCTTCTCACCAGACCTCAGTTTCCTAATTTATGATAGTCAAGGTCTGTTTCCTGTCTTGAGTCTCCTTTCAGCTGTCATTTCACACTTTATTAATTTCCCTGTAAGGAACCAAGTGAAGCCATGCTGTCTCCTGCTGTACCTGAGCGAGGGAGCATAATGCTCCATGAAAATAAACACAGGGTTAATGTTGGCAGCTGGAGTGCCAAGCACCTGGACATTATCATGGAAACAGCAATAATTTGCCTAGTGCCTGCCTCATGCCAACTGTTTCTCAGGACGTTGGATATACGTTGTGATATGTAATTCAAGAACCTGCTCCTCACTTTCCTTCTTTCTTGTTGACATTCGCAAAATATATATTTTGCCTGCAATATAAATTGCAAGTTGAGCAGATAGTCTTAACAAGGTGTCCCAATATATATAATGGGATGAAGGCATGCACAGACATCTATCCCTGGAGAGTGGTATAGATGACTAATGTTATGTCTTATCTTATTAAGTTATGACTCTCAAAGAGATCAAGTGCTTACCTACCTAGAAAGTGGAAGCCATCTATTCTGACATCAAAGGCTTTATACCTTGCATCATTAGACTTATTAGAATATTCTGAAGTTTCTTAACATCAACTCCTTATAGTAATTTATTTTGTGGTTCCTGGAGTCAAATTCAGCACCTTACAGGTGATGAGCATACATTCTACCCCTGAGCTACATCTCACCTTTTAAGCCCCTTTGGAAAAGCAGTAACCCATGTCTAGCTTCATGATAGTCAAAAGGAATTGTACTCTTGCCTGATCTCTGGGAACCTGAAAGACTGGGGTGACATTTCATCAGGGAGACTATCTGTGGTGGTTGCCAAAGCATTTAGACCTCAAACCTTCAATGACAGAAGCAGCCAAGTGAGTCTACCTGGACCCCACCTAGAGAGACAGCCTCCTACAGCTTAGACCGTTCCTAGCTGACCTAGGGTGGGAATCAGAGCCACAGCTTATAGCTTCTTGGCTCACCAGACCTGCTTTCTACATAATGTAAACTTGAAGGAAACAGGGTAGCCACACTGTGCTTCTGTTAAGTTTGTTATGTGATATTGAATGGAGACGCCAACCTTGTGACAAGCATGTGACAGAGACTCCTAAAATGATGAGGTTAGTGCTACTGTCACCCAAGTAGAAAAAGATAGTAAAAGTGAACTGAGGTCTCTGAAGTATTTCATTTTCAGTGGCTCATCAGATGGTTGGGCATGTAGTATTTTGTGTAATGGAAAAGAACAGATTTAAGTTATCAAACATTTTCCACTTACTAAGATATGCTCTGTGGCCTTGGAGCCCTGAGAGTTGTGAAGGCTACTCCTAAAACAAACAGTGAGAGTTGTATACCAAAACCTCTTCCTCCATATACCATGGATAGCAAGATGGGACCACATCTGGCATACCTTCAAGCTCTCATCTCTGCCATCTTCTCAGGCTCACCACAAGGAGGATAATAACAGTTCTGAGACCTAGCCTAGCTAGTTAGGTGAGTCCAGAGCAGTACACCAGGTTCTGCTCTTTCATCTGACTCAATAAGCTGCAGATCACTGGACAAGCTGGCCTTTCTGACCAGCTTTCTATAAGACAGAAGGGCTGACTGGTCTTTAAGAGTCCTTCTGCTTTATTCTACCATATGGCAGTTTTTCCAACTTATCTTCTAATAAAATACTACCACTCACAGCATCAATTTGCATACACTCACTCAAACACAAGTGGACTCCTATGCATACTGCTGGACACAAAGTGTTCCCATGATTAATTGTTGGCTATAGATTCCTAAAGCCTTCATATGGATCTCTTCATATGGGTCCCTTCATATGGGCCCCCTTATATGGGTCCATTCCATATGGGTCCCTTCCATATGGGTCCCTTCATATGGGTCCCTTTAGACATCTGATTTTGTATCGTTTCTCTACCATCATATCTTCACTCTTTCATTGTTCTTTCTATCTCTCAAAATGTACCAAGCTATAGGTCAATTTGTTGTGGGTGTGTTAGATCATCTAATAGGTCTCATGAGTGAAATACAGTAAAAAGAACAGGTGATGCCACCAAGTACACTAATGCTGTTTAGGGAAGAAGAAAATGCCAAAATTTTTATCCTTCTCGGTCTTTGCACTGATACTTCTTATTTCCTATTGTAAGCTAAGTTCCTTCCTCCCAGTCCAGTATCAACACTTTCCAACTGTGTCATTCTTTACCTCTTCAAATGCCCAGTGCTTCTCCATTTTCATGGAATATTAACATCTGCCCTCTTACCCACACATTGGCCAAAATCTCTTGTCCTTGAGAATATGACAGTGAGGGCATCATTAGGGACCCTGGGGTCAAGAGTGGTGAGTTTTTTTCTCTAAGGTCCCATAGCAAATCTATTGCAAGAATAGCCTTAGGGTTTAACAATAAAATGAGACTCATAAAAAAAATTGCCCTAGTTTTTTTTTCTAAAATTTCACCTCACAACTTAAAAGAACAAATGCCTTCTATAAAAGTACCATCTAGTTTTGAAATCTCACAAACATAAATGGTAATGTGCCTAATTTTAGTTAGATTCCATAATTAAACCTTTTTGAATATCTGTATAATTTCTTACACACTTCAGTCTTTCAGGAATCAGTAGAAGCAGGTGCATCTTGGCAATCACCCAAATGATGTGGACTGAGATCTTGGTTTTCTTACCAGCTGCTTAACCTTGGGCAAGTTCATTTTTTTTCTAAATAGATTCTTTATCATCAAAATGTGGGGAAACAAAGGGCTACTTCCTCTGGCAATGAGGTTAACTGACATGGAATCCATATAGCACAATGCTTAGGAGATAATAAGAGCTCCTTAACCTATTGCATGAATTAAGTTCAACAATTTGTTGATCCTCCACTGTGTAGAAGGTGCTGTTGGGAAAAAAAGAAATGGCTGACCCATTTGTTCCTGGAGAAAATATTTGAGTAACTACCATGTACTTCCTATTCAACCCTCCAATCCCACAGTTCCCATTCCTAGCTCAAGTATCACATCTTCTCATAGGTCTTCCATAGCCACCACAGGAGCATTCATCTCCTCAGCTTGTGGGCTTTCTTCAATTTACTGTCAGTACTTGGCCAGTTTTGCATGATTGTGCATTCATTGGTTGGTCGGGAAGGTCTGGACTTTGACTATATTCTCATTATAATTTTTTTCACTGTTGGGCCAGATGCTGGTGATTTATAAAGATTTCTTTTACTTTTTTAATTATGTATTTGTATATCTGTGTTTGCATATTTTTATGAGTGCAGTTACCTGCAGAATCCAGAAGTTCCCCTGAAGCAGGATTTACAGGAGTCTGTAAGCTGCCTGAGGTGGGTGTTAGAAACTGAACTAGGGTCCTTTACAAGACCAGTAGTTATTTTTAACTGCTGGTCTATCTCTCTGGCCCACCAAATAGACATTTCAACTGTTGTTAGAGGAGGATAAATCGTCATTTCTGAGTACTTCTTAAGAAAGAAAGTATAACTCTTCATTTGAACTTATTCATAATCAAATGCAGAAGTGTAAGGATTGTTAAGTTAAAATTGTAAACCTTCTCTTTCTAGTCACATTTTATCAAGCTAAATATCAATGGGTACCAAGCACAGAAAAGAAGGGGAAGAAATGACAGGAGATGAAAGACATGGGAGTTGTCTGGTAGAAGGTGGTCCTAGAGTGATGTGCACACTTGCGAAGCATTCCTAAAGCAGTTTCTCTCTCAGTTTTGGTTAGAGTGGTTCTTACAAAGAAAGCCCCACTTTGGACTGAATACTAAGAGCACTATAAGCATGTTGTGATTTGCACCTCCAACATTTTCCGGCCATCTTAGGATACCCACATTTATGCTGCCCTCATTGGAAGAAAGAGATGCCACTCCCTATTTGGAACCAAGTTCATATGGAGAAGAGGGAATCTTTCTCTTTTGTCTTTTATCTTTCTCTCCTGAAAGATAGAGAGCATTCAGAGAGCATTTCTGTACCATTTTCAATGACATGAGCAACATGTGTTCATCAGTGATATTTAAGAAAATATAGACAAGCAAAAAAGGAAAGTATCAACATACTATGATGATAACCATAGTTATAACATAGATATTTGGTGTATATGCTTCTACTTCATAGCCCATGTTTGTATGGATCTTAAAGTATATAGTTATTGAAAGTGCTTCTATGCTTAACAGTATGCAGTGAATATTTTCCATGCCAACTAATAAACTTATACCACATTATATTTATAAACACATAATATTAAATTTAGTGGTAGGTAAACACAGACACGTATAGCTATGGAAAGAGGGAAAAGAAGAAGAAACATTGGGAAAATTATAAAAGAAGCTATCTGGAACTGAAAAGCTGAGATGTTGACTAGAACCAGGTCGCAATGCTCACACGGCGTTTATAAGAGTCAAGATACCAGCTGTGAACTTGTTGCAGAATCATTTTGATCATCTGTCAAATGGGAATAACCATGCCAATAGTTTCCTGTGTTGGTATTATGGATGAAACAGTCTCATTAAAGCTTTCAAAGCCAGCCTGGTCTACATAGTGCGTTTAAGGCCATCCAAAGCTAACACAATGAGACCCTGTCTTGAAAAATAAAGGGAAGTGCTTGGCCTTACAGTATTCAAGGAATGCTTACCAAATAACATTAATAGCATATTTACAATAGGAATAAACCAAATAGAGCAGAGGAAAATTGAGCAAAGGAAGAGGAAGGGTTTAGAGAGGACGTGTCCCTAGAATGAGAGACTATAGTTACAAGGAAGCTTATAGTGAAGGAGGCTTCAGGAGACGCGATGCTACTGACTTTGGGGAAAGCCGTGGCTTGTCACCCACAGCTGCTGATCTGTGTGTCTAGCTCCACAGAGACTCAACTAAGTGCTGTAACAACCACCATAAGCGGTCCTGATCAGGCTATAAAGCTTCCCGTTTGAGTGCCTAGAGCCCTCTTGAGGCCTTTAAGGAAATGCCCTCACAAATTCCTCTTCCAGAATTCAGGGGTGGGGGGGAATGCAGGAGGAGTGGGAAGAACTGAAGAGGGGTGGGGGATGAGATTCATTATTCTCTCTGCCTACAGAAACTGGGAGGCTGAGGGCACCAGCTAGAGAACACTGTGATTACCATTTCTCTGCTGTTGATTTCATCAAATTGTTTAGGTTCTAGCAGCTGTATTGAGGTAGAACTGCTATATAATAAACAACGCATATTGAAAACATGAAACTCAAGTTTATGTATATGCTGATGAACCACTACCACGGTCAAGATCATGTGACAGCAATAATTGCCACACACAACTGTTGTTTTGTACATTTTTAATTAAAATATAACACCCTCCTACCCTTTTCCTTTTTAAATAACTATATTGTTCGTCCATTTCACACATTTTAATGAAGGTTAGAGACCAGGCTTGATTTTATGTCCCTTGTGGACTGCTTTTTCTGGAAGGAGGATCTCATATGAATTTTGCCTCATCTTACTGAAGATTTTGGTATCCTCTCACCCCAGTATCAATCAACTTTTGTAAAGGTGGCTCAATTTCTTTTTTACATTTTTAAACTTACGTGTGGGAATGCATGCCACAGTGTACATATGGCGCTCAGAAGACAGAGGACACCTTGCAGGAGTTGGTTATCTTCTTCCATTATGTGGGTTTCAGAGATTAGATTCAAGGTCATCAGGATTGGCAGAGAGACTTTAAGCACTGAGCCACAGTGCTGACCTTGCACAGCTGCATCTTTTAATGTGCATCATTGCAGATTCAAGTGTTTTACTGATAGGTAAGTTTTTCTAAGAATGTAACAAAGCAAATCCCATCACCAGTGCCCATATGTATTTACAACTGTCATATGTTCTTGCTAAAATGATCTTTTTAGTCAGCATGTAATGACCTTTGTCTCATTCTTTTTTCCATTTTTAGTAGCTCTTTGAGAGTGTCATACAATTCGGTCTTCTCATTTTTGATGCTATTTCACCCCTGTTCCTGCAACTCTTCCCAGATTCATTCTCCTTCCCTATCTATACATCTTTGTGTCTTTTATTATTTTAAACCCAACAAGACTAATTTGTGCTGCCCACATACTTTCATGTGTGGCTTTCCACTGGAAAGTTGTCAACTTACCAGGGGCTACATTGTTGGAGAAAACTGTCTCTTCCTCTCCCTGTGGCTAGCAATTGTCAATGGTCCCATGGCTAGGGGTGAACCTACCTGTGTGCCTAACTGCCCTCTTCAGTGCTGGGATTTGGTCTGGCTTGGGCTTGTACAGATTTTGTGCATGCTGTCTCAACCATTGTGAGTTTTGATGTACATCTGCTCTGCTATACTCATAATTCCAGGCTGTGTCTGTCTGGCATTTATACTCTTTCTGAACCCCCTTCTGCAATAATCCCTGAGCTCTTTCCTATAGCTTCTTACTTAAAGTTGTCCTTATCGGATAAGTGCATAACTAGTCATCTTGACTTTTGGTTTTTATTTCCAATAATTTATCTTTTTCTAACCCTTCATTTTTAGTCTATATGTGTTTTTACTGGAATATTGTAGGCAATATAGAATTGAATTTTTAACTATTCAGCCAGTCTATTTGTTTATTTGATTAATTTTGATTGATTTTTAGATAGCCTTGCATAAGGCTCTTGATCCTCCTGCCTCAGGTGCTAAAGTACCAGGTGCTAAATATCACAAGCATGCACCACCAAGCCTAGCTGAGTCTATGCCTTTTATTGACATCTTTAATATTTATTAAAAAATATGAGCTTTGTCCTGTCATTTAATTTTTCATGTGGTATACTTTTTTTTGCCTTATCATTTTTGTGATTTGATAGTTTTCTGTTCTGCTGAGCTTTGATTCCCTTCTATTTCACTTCTATGTATCTTTTCTTCTAGTGTGTTTTGTATGTTAATATTTTCATAGTACTGCTGTCCTTTTGATTCTAGCATAGGACTCCCTTAAGCATTTATGGTGGTGAAGAATTTCTCACCCCACCCCACCTACAGTGGAAGCCTTTGACATTGGCTCATACTATTTAATTTCCCTGTGGAATCAGAAATAAGGCAATTGGGAAAGAGGACCCAGATTAGTTCATTTGACAAAGAAAGCTCCTCTGGAAGGTTTTGTGCAAACAGAAAAATAACACAAGACTCTTTACCTCACAAAGTTCCTAGTTTAGAAAGTGAATTCAAACTACACCACAATAAAGGGATAATCATTTATGAAAGGAAGCAGAAAACATGCAGAGGGAAAAGTCATCTTTTTATACTTCATTATAAAACACAGGGAATGGTGTGTGTCTGGATGCAGACAGATAACTAAAATAAAGACATTTTCACTCTTAAGACCAAAAGCTTGGAGAAGTCTGCGGAATGATATGCTGGGTCTGGTCACTAGAAGAGGTTAAGGAGTTAAAGCAGGAGAGAAATTGGTGCCTCACAGTGTTACATTAACAGTAAGCCAGAGTGGCTAGAACATAAGATCTAAGATGCCCGAAAATAGAGCTAGAGTGGAGGGAAGGACATGTCATGTGAATTCATGAGAATAGTGGATAGAATTGGGGGTTTATTCTCATTGCAACAAGAAATGATGAATTTAATCACAATTTTAACATTGAGGATTTGTTAATGATTTTAGCATCAAAGACAAATAAATACTGAAAATAACAATTTTCTAATTAAAATAATTATGACTATAAAATTCTCTATCCTATGGCACCTTGCCTTAGATAAAAATGTTATGAACTGCTTTATATTAAAGAAGTTGTTATAAAAGATATGCCAGAATCCAAAAACAAAATTCTAATTTACCTATTAAACATGCAATATTTCTATTTTTCAAATCATTAACTCACAGGTTAAATGGCTTCACAAAATGTACACAACTTCAGGAGTAGCCTAAGTAAATTAATAAGGCCAGGGAAAATGTCTCTATCAAAATTCCTCTAACATTTTGCAACAAGGATGTGTTTAAAATCTGTTTTCAAGCCTCTATAAATGATGTTGGCTTTTACAAAGAAAATAGGTCATTCTATGGAAGGAGAAGGTAATGGAGAAAATAATTGGAGATAAAGGCCACATGCTAATGGAATTCTAGGGCCAGTGACAGAGTGCCCATAATGGTTACCCAGATATTACTCCTCTACCCGCCACAGGAACATGAAGAACATGTTATGAAAACCTGACACTTCTTACAACAGAACTTTGGAAAACAAAACAAAGCCTGAGCAAGCACGGGAACACAGAGCTATCTATTCATACATAAAAAGCCTTCAGGAGTTAAAATCAGGATGATAATTTGACCTAGCAATTCTTTAATTCCACTTCTTCAAATATACTTAAAACATCTTTTTGAAAAAGATATTCAAGAAGCAAATAAAATTATAAATGAGGGACCTTAGCAAAACCATTAATGATCATGGAAAGGTAGATCAAAGCAACCCAAAATGGCCATAGAATGATGAATGGATAATTCTGTGCACCCATTTAAAAAAAAAAAAAACAAAAACAAAAACAAAAAACACTAGAATTTCTGGAACATGACGCAATGCAAAGGATCCACAAAAACATCAATAGTGAAAACAGCCAGGCACATCATTCACTGTAGATTTAACTTACATGTAATATGCAGGTCTTGCGAGACTAAAGACACAGGAAAGACAAGAAAGCAGGTGAGTAGTTGCTAGGGCCCACAGCAGGTTGCAGTGGTGAGTAATTGCTTATTGGACTGACATTTTTTCCTTAGGGATGATGAAAATCCTGGGATGGTATAAGCTGATAGTCACATGTTGTGAATATGCAAATACCACTCTACAGTTTTAAATGATTAATTTTATGCTGTATTATGGTGATATTTTTTTTGTACCAAAATGTTATTTGTATAATAAATAAAGTTGCCTGGGGGTCAGAGCTATTAGCAAGCCATAGGAAAGCAGGGCAGTGGTGGTGTACGCTTGTGATCATAGCACTTGGTAGACAGAGCTAGGTAAGTCTCTGTATGTTCAGGGATACAGCCAGCATTGGATACACATGCCTTTAATCTCAATACCAACCATAGAACACCTGGAGGTCTATATGGACAGGTCATAATGAGGCAGTCCTGTGGTTGGGTTTACAACCAATGAGAAGGCAGAACAGAGACTATATAAAGACTTTAACACAGGAAGTACCGGCTCCTTCGGAGAGGTAGGACCACTGCAGGAGGAAGGGTAAGGTTTTGGCTCTTGGCTCTGACCTCTTGGCTTTCTTCTTTGCATTGGTTCTGTGTTTCTTATTTATAAGACAGTTGGTTACATCTACATTTGGCGCCCAACGTGACAAGAATCCATTAAAAACCGCTTGGCGTGGCTTGGCCGCAGGTCCGGTTTCCGGCCTGAGTGGCCCGGCTCCCTAGCTCGGGCCTAGGTCTGACTGACCTGCAGCTGTTGCTACTTGCTTAAAGCTAGTGTTACAAACAATTCAGGCCTGCCCTGCTGAACAGGACCCCTGCCTGTAAAGCTAAGGCTTGACTTGGCTCAAGCGGCTACGCTTTTTTGCTTTCTCTCTCTCTCTCTCTCTCTCTCTCTCTCTCTCT
>CABHPQ010167435.1:0-14998 GCA_902168405.1 Peromyscus aztecus
CTTTATAAGCCATCATTTGCCCATGTGCCACATCTGTCTCCTCTCTATCCAGAGGCAGTCCCTTGTCCTCTGGCACAAGTACCCCTCCCTCCCTTGTTCCCTTCCCCTTCTCCCTCATCCTCTATCTCCTGTCTTTGTTTCTTATTCCCCACCCTCTGGGGCAAATAAATCTCCTTTGTGCTGAGAACTTGGTCTTGGGGTGTCTTGAGCTGATACAGATCCCTTATAGTTAGTTCCTTTGGAGAACTCTCGCTAATACACTGGGTTTGAGCATTTGAAAGCCTCCACCATTTTAAATTGGGTTCTGATTTGAGATGTGACTTCTCAGCTTTAACCACTCACTACCTCTACGGCCATGCTGTCATGGTCAGTATGGCCCTGTAAACCCAAATAAACTTTTTCTTTCTTAATTGTCTTATGTTTGTTACCATTGTAACAGAAAAGTAACTAATACACCCGAGTTCCAGAAGAGTTCTTTTCCAACCAGGATACTGTCATCTGAGAACTGGGTCTCCAGAATTTTGCACCCACACAAGCCACTGGGTGGATGCTAAAAAGAATTCTATCACTTTTACAGGTTTTTTGAAAAGTATAAACTTTAATAGCATTTTATGATAGCTTAGAAGTGTATCTGTGTGTGCTTCAATGAGGTTGTGCTGACATTGTTTTCAAAGCAGTGAGCAAACACATTGAAAGAAAAAACACATTGTCTTTGCTCTGTGCTGCCACTGAATTTCACTGGGATACAGTTCCCTTCGCCTTATACACAGTGCACTGGAAAATGATTAAATGCCTCTAACTCGGAGTGTTAGCGATTAACCTTAAAGAACATCAAGCTATATTTAATTATAATCCTCAAATCCGTTCTCCTCATTTTTGGAACTGCATTATTCATCTCATTGTCATAATGACATCTATTTTTGATAGCTCTCAGGACTGAGTTCCATCACCATACAGTTAGAAGAGAGGCTCTTGGAGCATGCGCTGCAGTTGGGTAAAGAGGAGATTTGGGCACAGCAAGTGGCGGCAGTCATACCCGCTCATCTGCTCCTCCCGGGAGTCCAGCTGGAGAGAAGCTTGCAGAGGAGGAGCTTCTGGGCAGGTCCTCAGCTGAAGCCGTCTGAACACTGATGCTCGGGGCTCTCTCCTCCACAGTATGAATTCATAGGCCATCGGGAGATGCCAGCCCTCGGGCTTATGTTACCAACAAGGCCCGTTTGCCATCCATGCCGTGCACTATGCCAACCATTGAAAGGAGGAGTTTGCAAAATAGGAAAGTTCTAGTTTATTCAAGAGGCACTAACCTAAAGTAGGCAAGAACCTCAGAGTCCCAAATCTAGCTCCCCGAGGCTAGGATTTAAAGGTATTTATGGAATAAAAACAAGATGGTCTCAGGTGTAGAAAAACACTGGTCACTGGGGTAAACTGAGGTAATCAACGGTCTGCGCTGGTGCAGTCAAACTCCGCAGGTCTTCAGAGGGTTCATGCTCAGAAAATAGAGGCGTCAGCGTGATCCGAGGGTGGAAATGGACACTTAGCAGACTCCTGCCCAAAGGCAAAAAAAAAAAAAAAAAGAAAAGAAAAAGAAAAAGAAAAAAAAAAAGAAAGAAGGGAGGGAGGGAGGAAGGAAGGAAGGAAAGAAGGAAGGAGGGAAGGAAGGAGTTGCAACTGGTTTGAGATAGATAGAGAAGACCTCCAGGTTTCTGAAAAACAAACCCTCGTTTCCATAGTGACCGCACATCAGAGGTATTCTGGGTAGTGGAACTAATGAGGCATGCAGATTAGCTGTAGCACCTTTGAAATCGGTAATGACAGCAGGTGACTAAGGCTGGAGGCTTTACTCAGGCTTCCCTGGGGTCCACCACTCCGCCTATTTGCTGTATTCCTGTTTGGATGAGGACCTGCCTGGGTGCCTCAACCTCCATCAGAGCCAGGTACACACTAGGTGCCCAATGTGTGCTTATCGAGTTTTGTTTTCTCCGACGTCATCTTATGGAAATGAGAGGGGAAAGGAGCTTGTGGGAACTGTAAATGGATGTCTATTCTATTATGTATTAACGTACAAACAGGAAAACAAACAAGTGAGTAAATAAACCAAACCGGGACACGAGAAAAGGAATTTACTGAGTACCAAAATAATGAAGTTTGAATTCCAGAGCCAAGCCCTTCCCCAGTGTGTTGGCATTCATAACCTTAAAATGTTTCCTTAAGGACTCCCAGTGTTTAAAGCTTGAGAGTCACAAAATTTATATCCACCCTGGGCCCAGCACAGCATAGAAGCATGACGTCACTTTCAAAAACAGAAAAACAAGTACACATTCCACACGCACAAGTCAGGGCAGATATGGCTTAAAATGTCAAACTGATTTTCTCTGAGTGGCTGTTCCATTTGCTGGTCTCAATTTTCTGTTTAACTAAAAGGATCCATTTGTGCCACAACAAAACTTAGATTTTTTCCCCCTGTTTAAAGACATACCCATTTGAAGTCACTACTCTTTCCCCACATTTTACTTCCATTTGATCATTGTATTATTTCTTCCTGTCTATCACTAATTGGCTTCCCCCTCCCCCTATAATTCTGACTCTTAACTTGGGGGAGTTAATATGGGAGCAAAGCCGGCTCCTTCCGAATGACACTCTGTATTCCCTGAAGGACATGCATCCAGTGTCTCTCTGGGTCAGTAAAGCCAGCAGGAGAGTGTCTGCTATCTGTGTGCCTTGGTTCCCTCTCTAAGTCCCATCCATGTTCTCTGTCCCCTCACTCACATGGCTGTACCCAACTACCTTAGCCATGCAGGCTCCGGCCTCTCACTACCGAATGCAAAGAAGATGAAATCTGAAAACTCTCAAAGCGTAAAGACCATTGGTCTCTGGGGCTTCGTCCTCAAACTCCAAGGCTAGATGTGGACAATACTGTGATAGGCATGGTGCCTCCTGGATTCTAGTCCTCTGCACTCTTAGAAGCTTGGAATTGCCTTCCTCATCGAGAAAGGGAGACAAATGATGGAAAAGTATGGTTCTTTCTTGTCTACCACAGCCTTGCTCTGGAACCTGGACCTCTGCGACGTCTTTCTTGAGAGCTCTCACCTGTCCCACCACACCTGGATGGAAGACTGTAACTGAAGTTTTCCTGTGTCCCACCTGGCCCATGGTCAGGACAAATCTCTCTCACCCTCCAGTCCTGTAGCCACTTGGACCCAAGTAAACACACAGATGCTTAAATTAATTAAAACTGTTTGGCCATTAGCTCAGGCTAACTATTGACTAGCTCTTACACTTAAATTAACCCATAATTTTCATTTATGTTTAGCCACGTGGCCTGGTACCTTTTCTCAGTTCTGTGTTCACATCTTGCTTCCTCTATGTCTAGCTGGCGACTTCTGACTCAGCCTTCTTCTTCCCAGAATTCTCCTTCTCTGTTTGTCCCACCTATACTTCCTGCCTGGCTACTGGCCAATCAGCCTTTTATTTATCAACCAATCAGAGCTACAGATTCACAGCATACAGAACAACATCACCTATCAGAAGACTAGCAAACAGTCTGCTGAGGAAGCAGCAGCATTTAGATTCATTTCTTTTATCTTTCTGTGTCCTCTGTGACCTGCCATGAAGACCAGTCACAGCAGGAAAGGCCACACTGTGGAACAGAGACAGTCATCGTGGTAGGTTTGACTATGTGGAAAAAAAGCAGGGGCAAGCATAAAGAGGTTGACTTGGGAAACAACATTCCTCCCTGGGCATTTCATTAATTCATGCATTCACTGAGTCAGTTAATAAACTTCTACCATGTCCTTCTATGTGCCAGGAAGTTGCTTCCTATGCCATGCATACAGCCAGAGGTGAACAAAATAAGGTTGCTTCTATGAATTCACGATATGTTGATATCGTTTCCTAGTCATTATTAGTATCGTTTTAATTTTTTACTACTACACAGACACAGAAACACACACCCAAAATAGAAAATTGCGGTCTTTGAGCTTTGTTTAAAAAAAAAAAAAAAAAAAAAAAGTTCAGTTACAATGAAGGGTGTGCCTCAAGCATACTAGCATGGGCCAAAAGCCCTCGGCTCGCAATCTTAGTTCCATACTTGAGGCGATGGTACCAGCCTCTCGTAGAAGATGAGCAAAGGCACTGCACCGCTTTATTTATTTATAAACCCTGAAGTTTATTCAGGAGAAGAGTGACAAGAACAAACACTTTCAACAGGGACATGCTCATAGCGGGCACCCGATCTGTCAGCCATCATCACATCATCAGCAGCTTCATCACGACTTGAGGCAAAAGCGTAGGGGAACAGCACGTACAAAGGCTTGGAAAGTATGGCGTACCTGAGCCTCAAGTGGCTTGTGGGAGATGAAGGCTGGAGACACTGGTTTAGAGACAGAAGAGACGGAGCAGAGGCCCCTTGGGTCATGCAACTTTGAATGTGAGACGTCCCTCTTAGTATCATGGGCTTGAACAGTTAGACCCTGTTGGTAAAGAGTTTGGGGAGGTTGTGGAACCTTCTGGGAGTGGGCCTGGCTGGCAGACAGAGGAGGGCCAGGGGTGAGGCCTGGCTGGCAGACAGAGGCAGAGGTGAGACTTGAGTGTTACGGGCCGGCTGAGCTTCTGGCCCAGACTTCCTGTTGTTTCACAATGTGAAGAGTCCCACTGATGAGAAAAATAACCAGCACTCACGCTAATGAGGCTGGACTTTGTCCAGAGGCGTTACTGAGGAGTCTCTGCCTTCTACCTAGCTTGAAGACTCAAGAGCATCCTCCCGTGACTTCTGTTAAAATATGTGGCCTCTCTGCTTTCCCTTCCTGTGCGTGCGTATCCCAGTTAGGATGGTCACTTAGAATACATCTGCCGTCGTAACCATTTCTTACTCTAAGACGTTTGTGGCTAATCATTGTCTGCAGAATTCGCCCAGTTTTCTCAATGTGGCCTGCAAGCATCACGGTGCTCTGATCCTGGCCTTACCTGCCTGGGATGCCCCCTTACCCCCCTCCGTAGGTCCTTGTATCCAGAACTCTGGAATTGCTTGCTTACAAGCCCTCCCATGCTTTCCAAGTCCTCTTTGAGCTCCCCAGCGCAAGGCCGTGACAGTCACGCTGCTTCTGGGCAGCCATTTTTAGACTCACAGTGAGTTGGCCTTGCTGTCTCTGAGCCTCCATCTTGGGTTTCCTCCAAGCTGCTTCTACCACTCCAACACACACGTCTGCTCCTGTGCACAGGGTCCTGACTCCATGACGGAGGGGATGTTTGCCCATCTTTCTACTTCTACAGCAGCTGCCAGATCAGTGTGGTGGTGATGCTCATCTAACGACGCATTGCACCAAGTTGTGATAAAAATCGAGCTACTTAAAAGGCACTCCAGAAAACCTAGGAGGCCTGAGGATCCTCCTCCACTTCAGCTCCACCTTCCCTGTGTTCTGAGATACTAACAGGACTCTCCACGCCCCAGACACTATGATGGAAATCGTCCTTCGGTGAGGATCCTTGGGGGATGGGTGCCTCCTGCAATGTACTCCAAGAAAGACAATGGGAAAGAGTGGGCTATCCCATCCCCACCTTCATGATCATGTTGGCTTTGAAGGGCTGAGTGGCCAGGGCAGCTCCTGTCCATCTGACCTGTCACTGAGCCCAGGAAATGGGCAGCTGAAATGTTTCAGTGTAATCAAACGGTCCCCGGCACAGAGGCAGTAGGCTGCAGATGAGAGGAGTGAGGATGGCAAGGCTGGAAGCGAGTCAAATCATCCCCTTCCTGCCCTTGCTTTCCTCTCTCCTCCCTCCTCCCTCCTGTTACTTTCTTCTTTCTTTCAGAAACACCCCCACCCCCACCCACCCCACCCCACCCCGCTGCCAGGTGGTTAAAAGCCCTTGGCCCCCTGCCTGCAGGCTCACTGACGTTCACAGGTTTATCGCATTCCCAAGTTTAATTACCGTTATCGAGTTCCTAGATTTTCGTAAATTCAACACACTGAGTAATGAGGTTAATAAAACCGGTGAACTCCTTTGCCATGTACACAGACCATTTCTATAAAAATGCCAGACCTGTGATTAGCTCAGATTTAGTCATCTTTTCTATCATCTTATAAATGTTTCTAATGAACTGATTGGCTTTCCAACGGGGGCTCTGCTTAACCCATGTTAGATTTTTATTCCCCTGCGTTTGATTAGTGTCTGTGTATTTATAGCTCCTAATGTTTCTGCGGTGAATTATTTCCCCAGCGAGTATGTATCTGATATTCAATAAATCAGATGAGCTACAAGTTGAGAATTAGCTCTGGCCAGCACTGTGCCTGGAAATCACCGCTCCTCTGGGCAGCAACTTTACCTCATCTAAAACTGTGTCTTGTCCACTCTTAGGTAACAGGGTCCCCAAAGCCCTAAATGATGCAACATAACCGAGTCCAGGATTTTGTTCTTTTAAAGTAAAGGACTAGTCTTTAAAAATTCACATATTCATTCAACCAACATCACCTGAATCAAACTGCACAGAAACAATAGAGACAAAAGGAATCAGATAGATACTGTCGTTGGACCTAACTGGTCTCCTTAAACTGCACCCACAGGACAGGCAAACATCTGAACTTTAATTTTTGTTTGTTTGAAACAAGGCCTTTCTAGTTAGCCCAGGCTAGTCTTGAATTCTTGATCCTACCTGAGTATTGGATTGGATTCCAAGGCTGTACCACTATACCCAGCCAAATAACCTTTTATCTTGTTTTCGGTTACACACAATAAATAGTAATTGGTGAGCTTTTTTGGACAGGCAAAATAAATAGGCTCAATCAGATCACATTTTAAAATCTGGTTTTATTTAGAATACAAGCAAATCATGGGCATGGAGGATACTTTTTGCTTTTAGGTGGTGGAAACTGTCCTGAAAAATAGCAAATCCTTTGGATTGAATTTGTTATATTGAAAAGCTTGCCCAAAGAGCAAGAAAAAACTCTGTGGGTAAAAAATGGGGATGGAGCAAAATCGAGCCAGGATAAGTCAGGGTTATTGGAAGGGGAAAATCTGTGATTACTGGGAACAGTGTGCTTAATGGAAGCGCCACATATGGAAGCCGTACGAACCCTAAGGTGGTTTCAGTCTGAGCCTGTAGGTCAGGATCAGATCAAACCAGTCCACGCAGAGGCTGGCTGCTTAGGCTGCAGCTGCAGGGCTGGGGGGAAATGGTTCTTTGCATACTCTTTCTGTAGCCTCAACCTACAAGAGGCTTCCGAGTGTGGGAGACTGATGGGAAAACTCCGAGGAAACCTAGATGGACACCCTGAGGTGACTGCATTGTGAATACACTCCCAGCATCACCTGAGAGGGCAGCTGAGCTCCCTGACCCCCTGTCCTAAACACCTTAGTTATGTTTTAATGCCTTTCAATACTCATTTGAGTAAGTACTGCTTTCACTCCATTTTAGAGACCAGAAAATTAAGGCACACACAAGTTCAGTTCTTCAGTTGTTGACTCCAAGAACCAGCATGCACCTGGAGCCTCGGTAACCTCGTAGGGTAACAGTTTCCACCCCAGGGCCAAGAGAAACTTCTCGAAGCACTTGCAGTTATCCAGTAAGTAATTCCCTCTGTTTAGGTTTGCCACAGTGTTTCAAAGACAAAAGGAGAGAGGCTCAGTTTATTCTCCCTCTGAAAGAGTCAACATTGATGAGGCTAGGGTCAGGGAAGAGCTTTAACGGCAATAACATAAAGATAAAAACACTCTCAGAAGAGGAATATTCAAGAGCCAACAACAGGGTCCAAACCACAGCCAGGCCCCGTTCCCAGGTCTCTAGAACCACAGAGAGGCTCAGTAGGGAGGTGGTGTGCTAGCTACAGAATCACAGAACCACAAGAAGAAAGAAGGTTGGGGGAAGCCTGCAGGACATGTCCCCTGGATGCCGGAGGCACCAGGAGAAAGGACCCAACACACCTAGTGCCCAAGAGACATGGAAGCTTCCGCCAAGTCCGAGGCTGGGCTTCTCAGGATGCTGCCCTCTGACTGTCTTCCATGAAGCAGGTACCTCTGTCCATTCCATCCCTTGATCCGGGGACAACGGGTCCCTTACACAAAGCCATGTCACTGGGAGGAGCTGGGATTTAGATAAAAGGGTAGAAATGCTATCTCCTCTCAAGGCTAACTTCCTGTAGTAGGTAATTAGTCCCCCAAAGTATGTACTTGGGAGCACTGAGCACTTCCCAGTGGTCGAGGAAGGCAGATGGGAAGTGAGCAGAAACAAGAAACCTAAACCCCAACTAGGTTAAATATTGCCTTGAACCCCCACCCCAGTGGGCTATGTAGAGAAACACTGTCTCGGAGAGAGGGCGAGTGCGAGAGAGCAAGAGAGAAATGGTTTCCTTGAAAACTCTAAAGAGTGGCATTGTAGGAGGTAGGGATACAAAATTCATACTCCAAAGGTGGTCCTCTGTTGTTCTGAAGTTCATTTCATTGTCCTGTTTCCTGAGCAGCTTCCTATGGGGAGGTGGGGTAGCAAGGCATGAGGGCTAATTGGTCTTCTTTTGGCATAAACTGTTCATCTCAGTGTCTGAGCCCAATGGATGGAGAGCTGAGGACTATCAAGCAGATTTTTAGCTACCTTTCCCCAGTCAGGGTTCCAAGGATCTGGTAGGTGGGATAATCAAGACAGAGCCTGTTTTAGCTAAGGCAGTAGTAGCCCTGGCTTCCCCAGCCTTTGCCCAGGTAAGCCTGCTTGGAAATTGTTGACCTTGATGTTGCTATGTTCTGGCCTCTCCATGGAGTGACCGGAAAGGTGTGAAATCTTCACTTACCCATCTATATTCAGCTGCTCACAGGTTATGTGCTACTAGGATGTAGTCACAGGTATAATCTCTGGAGCCAATGAAGTCCCAAGACAATATGACTTTGATGGAACCTCACAAAGCCTGCTCCTTCTCCTGGAAGATGAACTAGAAACATGTATCTCCATGATTCCATCCCTGTCTACCTACCTCTTCAAAGCTCACTTCACATATGCCCCCACCACCCCCTTCTCTGTTCTCTGCTGTCCATCTCCCAACACACTGAGGCTGGTCTCATCCCAGCCTCATCTAGAAGAGTCTCCGCAGTGTGGCTGGCTTCTACTCTCCGTGTGGGTCATTCCAATGTCCATTTTCCCAATGTCTTCCGTGGCCAAACAATCTCAAGAAACTTCTCCCCCAGACACAAGCCAACCCCCCGTCTTGTTCTATTATGTCACGAATGTACCATGCCTTGAAATCATCTTGTATGTTTATGTCTATTAGCAGACTCAGAGCAAATACACATGAGCTCATAAACTTAACGATGGCAGATATATATGTTTGTTTAAGTCACAGCCATGCTCCAGAGGCTGGCACAACACTTGGCATGTAGTAGAAAATCCATACTATCTATTAGTTGGAAACTTCATCTGCTTGTTGTTACAGTTTGAATCTGAAAATTTTCCGTATTTTGAATGCTTAGGCCTCAGTTGGTGGCGCTATGTTGAAGACTAAGGAAACCTTTAGGAGGTGGGGCCAAGCTGGTAAAGCCGTTCACCTAGGTAGAACTCTGAAGGTTGTGGTCCAGCCCCTGGTCCATTGTGCTCACTGTGTCCTGTTCAACCACGATATGAGCAGCCCCTGCTTCACATTCCCACAGCCGTGGGCAGAACCACTGTGCCTCTCCTTCCCCTCTGGGATGGACTTAAATCCCCTGAATCCATGAGTCATAATGAAGTGTTCCTCCCAGAAGTCATTTCTGTTAGGTGTTATGGTCACAGCAACATAAAAGTCAGGTAGGTTCCCTGAATGTCCCTGTCCACTAGAAAGTAAGCACTCCTAGGCTGAGGATTTCGAAGCTGGCATTCCATAGTGAGGACTTAGTTGTGCTAAGAGGGATGGGATGCTGTAGGGGAAAGAAGAGTAGCTAGTGCCCGGAGGAAAGGATACAGCTTAATCACCAACACTGGTGACTTGCAGGGGAGCAGTTTGTGGTGAATTAGTTCGTACTGGTGCCATAAACATTTCAATGGAATAGGCACATATGTACAACAAAGGGTTAAAAGCTGACCCTGGTCTCAAAGTATACATAGTATTAATGGGGGCGGGGGGAGAGTTGGAAATGGCTTTTTTTCCACTTACAGGAGGCATTTGTGAGGCTCTACAGAGAACACTGCACAGATTCATTGCCTGCTAAGCTCTAAGTCTACGCATGGGGCGCTTGGCTAGTCTGTCTTCCACGTCATCTGTTTGTGTCTTTAATGGCTCCAGAGAACTATGAAGGACGAAAACAATAGGTACCTAGAACGTGAAATCTATCATATCTTATTTTAAGGCATTTGCAAAAACACAAAATGAAAGCAGCAGAGGTCAGAGTAAGTAAAATGGCCCTAAAACTAAGATCCTCTCTGGAGCTGCGGGCATCATCACTGGTATCTTTCAGAAGATGCTAAAGAGAACATCAGGTAGTGAAATACGCTGTGTCCTCAGCAACTTCCCTCATGTCTGACACCCCAAGGGTATACAGTCAGTGCTTAACAAGTAGGTAGGCCAATGAGTGACTGCACTGTGTGCATAGAGATGACGCAGTTTCTTTGTTTTTCAGGAAAGGAAGCTGACATGGAGGGAGCTGAAGAAGACAGTCCTGTCACTAATATGGGATGAGATTGGGCTTGGAAATGAGAAGCCTGCGTAATACCTCAGCCTGCAACTGATGAGCCATTGCACCATGCTGTACATATGCTAGAGACATCTTTGGAGATTATTATATATGTAGGTAAGGTGATATTTTCTACCTATGGGTTGGATATTTGATGCTTATTTTTTAGGATGGCAAAGAGTCAGATACATAAATATTGGTTTAATCTCATCACTGTCACGAATTCCTTACTGGTACACTCTCTTGGGTGGTAGTGGGGAAGGAATGGATATAATCAGAGGACAGCATGTATGGCCCAAGACACACACAGTGGCCCTGAGTTAGATGACAAAGCTGAGCCACTTTCCAGGGTTTTCCCCACTCACCTGCCATCAATTCTGAAGCCAAGTGCCTTTTCCAATCAGCTCCACGACTTCCTTTACAATTGCTCTTTATTGAGGCTAGGCCTGGTGGAGCATGCCTCCTTCACTCCTAGCACTCAGAAGGCAGAGGCAGGTGGATCTCTGTGAGTTCGAGGCCAGCCTGGTCTACAGAGTGAGTTCCAGGACAGCCAGGGCTACACAGTGAAACCCTGTCTTGAAAAACAAAAACAAACAAACAAAAAGTAGTCAATTTTTCTATTTGCCACAGAGGAGCATACAGCTTAAGAGGTTGAACAATGGTGATTTTTGTCCTGCTTCCTCAGGATGTAATATTACCTGTTACCCACAGTGCTGATGAGGAGCAGTGTGTCGAGGAAATATGAGATGCCATCTTCCACACAGACTCTGGAGCATGACAATTTTTGTTTTGTTGTTTTTTGAGACAGGGTTTCTCTGTGTAGTGTTGGTGCCTGTCCTGGATCTTGCTCTGTAGACCAGGCTGGCCTCGAACTCACAGAGATACGCCTGCCTCTGCTTCCCGAGTGCTGGGATTAAAGGCGTGCGCCACCACCGCCAGGCTCATCACAATTTTTTTAAGCTCCATCTTGAACTTTCCCTTATTCTCTATGTAAAGTATGTTAAAAGAATATTAAGTCTCTCTCTCTCTCTCTCTCTCTCTCTCTCTCTCTCTCACACACACACACACACACACACACACACACACACACACACACGTATGCACACACATGTACCGCATGCATGCACACACATAAGCACACAGGCCTGTGTGTGCAAAAGCTCCCCACATGGTAACTGTGTGGTAACACCCGTGTTAAGTAATCTGATGGTGGTAATTGTTTTATACTGTGTGAATCAAACCATCACATTGTGCACATTAAACACATATTTGTCAATTTGGCCTCAAAGTTGGGAGAGAGAAGAATGCTTAAATACCCACATCTCTATTTTTCCTGTTTCCTATAACTGCTTGAAGAGTGTGGTGGTTTGAATGAAAATGGCCCCCAGAGGGGCACTATTAGGACATGTGGCCTTGTTGGAGGAAGTGTGTCACTGGCGGAGGGCTTTGAGGTTTCAGAAGCTCAAGCCAAGCCCAGTGTCTCTCTCTCTTCCTGCTGCCTACTGATGCAGATGTAGAACTCTTGGCTCCTTCTCCAGCACCATGTCTGCCTGCATGCTGCCATGCTTCCCAATGGACTAAACCCCTGAACTGCAAGTTAGCAGCAATTAAACATTTTCTTTTATAAAAGTTGCTGTGCTTGGCCAGGTAGTGATGGCACACACCTTTAACCCCAGTACTTGGGAGACAGAGGAGAGGCAGGCGGATCTCTGGGAGTTTGAGGCCAGCCTGGTCTACAAAGCGAGATCCAGGACAGTCAGGGCTACACAGAGAAACCCTGTCTCAAAACAACCAAAACCAAAACAAACAAACAAAACATAAAAAAAGAGATGCTGTAGTCATGGTGTCTCTTCACAGCAATAGAAACCCTAAGACAATGAGGGTTGGTCCAAATCTGTTTTTTCCCCTCCTCATCTCTTCTAGGACCCACACAGTCTCTGGTACATGGCAGATGCTTAGTAAAGACATTGATTCAAGAATGTGTGAGTGGCCAGACAAATGACTCTTTTTTCCCTACTATCACAACTAGAAAGCTTTCTTTCATCTGGCTATCTGCATATGGTTTCTTGTTTTCCCATCACTTTTAAAAACTGAATACACCCCACACTACACACACACACACACACACACACACACACTCCATCTGGAAAGTAACTAATCCACAAATAACGATAGACTCCTAAACAGAACCAAGTCTTGCAGAACAGCAACATACCATCTAATGGGAAATCAGAAACTTAGTGACCATGGATTTGAGCAATGCCACCCAGTTTTCTAAGGGACAGTGTTGACTGTATTGCTGTTCACAGAATTTTCAGGTATTCTTACGCAGCTTCATACAATGCAGAGGGTGGGTTCTTGTCCCCTGACTGTTCATGCAAGATCAGGGATGAGAGGTGGCAAGCCAGGGGGGCTTCCAGGAAGCGCCAACCCTGTTCTACCCATGACTCAGCCTGCAGGGTGGGCAAGGGTTTAGCAGAGCTGGCCAGAATCCCAGACTACATGAGGGCATCCCAGACACAGTTACTCGAAGAGCGGCCTAACTCATTGCATTAGTGTCCTGCTGCTGTGGAGCAAATTATTGCAAACTGGGTGGCGTAAAATACCCATTTCTTATCATTCAGATCTAGAGATGGAAAGTGCTGTATCTGGGTGTCAGCAGGGTGCTGTTCCTTCTGGGGTCACTGGGGGAGAATCCATTTCCTTAGATTTCCCAGTTTCCAGAGGCCACCCAATGTTCATGGCTCATTACTGTTTTCCCCATCTTCAAATCTCAGTCTTGTCTTCCTCCTCTGCTCCCTCCCCGCCCCCCACTTTCTCTCCCTGCTTCCATGTCACACCTCCTCTGACTCTCACACCTTGTCTCTCTTACAAGGATCCTTGTGACCAGATCATCTCACCTCAGAATCCTCCACCCAACCACATCTGCCAAGTTCCTTGCCATTAAAACAGCAGCTCTCAATCTGTGGGGTCAAGACCCCCTTGGCAAACCTCTGTCTCCAAAAGTATTTACATCACAATTCGTAGCAGTCGCAAAATCACAGTTACGAAGTAGCCACGAAAAAGGGTTGAAGCATTAGGAAGGTTGAGGACCACAGAGTTAAAATGACATGTCCAAGACACAGAGATTGCGGCAGGGACATTATTCTGTCTACATTCCCTTCCAGGCTCCATCTGCATTGTTCCAAACACCTGAAAGTGACCTTCTGCTGCTCAGCTCTGATGGCGGCTGTGCCCTTCCTTCCGAACTTTCCTGGTCTCCTGGTTGGGTGTAACTGCATCTTCCTTTCACACTCTTTACGATCTGGACCGGATCGGCTCCTTTTCTGGGCCTGACACCATGTTTCTGTGCATTTGTTACTTTCTTGAGAAAGTAAGATTCATCTGGGTCCCCACCTTCCTAAGGGGCGGGGACTAGAACAGCAATTACAGGGAGACAGATTACAGGAGCTATGCTGTGTTAGAGCTCTGCAGAGGATACAACCACTTCCTGGTCTCATGTTTCCCCAGGAGTCCTAAGGCACACCTCCTACCTTAGCTAGAGTGTCTCTGCCAGCCAGAGACACCTGTCCTGACTGTGAGCTGGGGAGACTGTCCCCCAGGGGCTGCTGGTACCCAGGGGCTGCTGGTACCCAGGGAAGGGACCCACATTTGTATCTGCAGCTTTGCACTGTACTTGAGCTGAAAATCTGATGGTGATTGCTCCTCTGTGGGCAGGGTGGCTGCCTGTCTGCACGGCCGGCTGAGAAACCTATCTTCAAGCAGGCTTGGCTATTTCCAGCATAATTCCCTGCCTTTTGGCACGCAGTCCTCTGGTGTGTCAGAATGACTCACTTGGCATTTGTACTCAGTAAGAGCCAGAGTTTAATGAAAAGGCGCTGGACAAGAACTTCCCAATCTCATTTCAGCAACACACCCCCACTCCCCCAGCCTCATCCCAACTCAGGTGGAATTTTACCTCCCCCAGCAGTGGAAAGCAGCACGTCTGAGCCGGGGCTGGGTTTGAAGAAGGCAGAAAGCAAGGTGAGTGAAGAAATATAAACATAAAACCAAAGCCCCCACTCTCACAGGTCCCCAAATCAATTGAGGAGAAAGATAAGATACCAAATGATTGCATCATGTTGTAAGGCCTTGCATCAGCAAAGTGCTAAGGAGCGTAGGAACAAATACGTGATAGATCTCAGTCTACATCTGGAGAAATAAAAAACATTAAATATTTAAGTCTTCAAAGCACTGGACAAAACCTGGCAAAATTCTTCTTGTACAGTCTAAGAATTGCAAAGCCATTTAAAGGCTTGAGTACAGTAGAGAACCCAGAAGCCATAAATGAAGCAGTTGCTTAAAGATATACCCTATGGCGCCGGGCGGTGGTGGCGCA
>CABHPQ010167435.1:23839-39002 GCA_902168405.1 Peromyscus aztecus
TGGGTGAAGAGCATCGTGTCTCTGGTTTGCAAAGCATGGGTGAAGAGGTTTGTGGACATGACTTTGCTGAACAGACCACCATAGTGAAGCAGCCCTTGGGTTGCACTTTTCTCTTTTAATGAATGAATTCATGTGTGTGGAGGTCTGAGGACAATTTATGGTGGTCTGTTCTCTCCTTTCCTTGTGTGGGCCCTGGGGATTGAATTGAGTCGGTTCCCAGGCTTGGCAGTAAACACCTTTACCCACTGAGTCAGCTCCTTGGCCTCCTGCTGTGCTTTTCATCCAACACTCTGTTGCAACATATGGAACAATTCAGTTAGGCGCTAGTATGTTTCAACTCTTCTCTGTTCTTGTCTGAGATAGTCTGTACCTCAGGCTCAATCTTGAGCAAATAGTAACAGAATAGAGCAGAAATTTAAATACTATCTTATTTTCATTCTGTATAGTTTGAGGGCTACCTCCTATTTATTTGTGATATTAGTGTTTCCATGTACACAGAAACAGACTTTTTTTTTTCCAAAATAAATTTAAGTAAAATAAACGAGGTAAAAGAGCACTGATATCAACCTGATTATTAATTTGATTGGGTTGAGAGACACCTAGACTATTAGTAAAGCACATCTTTGGGTGTGTTTGTGGGGTGTTTCCAGAGAAGGTTAGCTAATAGTTGGATAAGAACCCTGGATGTGAGCAGCACTGCCCTCTAGGCTGGGCACAGATGAAAGAAACAGGAAGAAGCAATGTCTCCGCTTCCTGGCTGCAAGGAGGTGAGCAGCCCTTCCATTACACATGCACCCCTCCACCCTCCACCTCCCTACCCCCCCCTCCCCACCCCCACCCCGGTGATGTTCAGCCCTACCTCAGGCCCAAAGAAATGGAAGCAACAGCCCATGGCCGGAAACTTAGGAACCTGTGAGCAGAAATCAATCTTCCTACCACCGGTCTCTCACAGGAATTCGTGACAAAAACAACCATGAACACTCTCATAGGCATAGGAGCAATGATAGTTCAGAGTAACGGAGGTAACTCACCAGATGAAGCCATTAGATGGATGACCTCAGCAAAGATGTTGTTCACTTCCTCACCTCACCATGGATCACCCCTCTGCCCTTACCTGAGAGTAAATGACTGTCTTCACCAAACATCCATCAGCTTCCCGCTTAAATATACAGTTTCTGTTCACTGGTGGCCAAATCTTTGCAGTAAGCTTGTTACAGACCCCTAATGCCATATGTCAGATATTATCTTTAGTCTCCATTGACCAGACTAGCATAGTCTTTGGCTGCCCACCAAACAGCCTATCCAGGCTTCAAGAAAGAAACAGGGCAAAAGGCATGTAACTAGAAAGTCATGACAGTCAACACCTAAGACACTGGGTTATTTTGAAAAATCTTACAATCGGTATTTTTGTTGTTGTTGTTGTTTTGTTTTGTTTTTAGACAGGGTCCTATGTAGTCCAGGCTGGTCTTGAACTCATCAGCAGCTGAGGATAACCTTGAACTTCTGATGATCCTTGCCTGCACAGCCTGAGTCCTGGGACTACACTGCCCAGTGGTTATGATGCTGGCGTGGGCAAGCATTCTACCAGCTGAGCTACAGCCCCTCCAATTGTCATTTTAAAACTAGTATATACTCCAATATTAAGGGTATTGACTACTATTTCCATCTAACTTTCTTCACGAAAACTCTAATCTTGGTTTTTTTTTTTTTATGATACAGTGTTTGCCCTCCCTGCCTGTCCTAAGACAGAAACATATTCATTAGATTTGTGAGAAATGGATGTATATGATGGCTTTTAGAAACATTATTATGAGTTCTTCTAAATATAGACAAAAGCAATAAAAACTCCCAAAGCTATGTGTATCTTAAAAGACATCATTGTCACACAAAATAATTCTGCCTCTGTATCCCCAAGGAACTGAAAAGCACATTATAGTCACTGTAACCCTGCTGGGCAGAGACAGTATCTTCTCTATTCTTTGTTATGCTCGATGCTATCTGTTCAGCATATTAAAAAAAGAAATCTGTATCTAGCATATGTCTGCCTCTTCTCATTCATTTCCCATGAGCACCAAAGGCCAGTTCTTTTTCAGCGTTAGTCCTTCCAGACTAGATTCCAAAGCCTGAAAAAATTAGGTTTAGGGCTTGCAAAGTATCCTTTAAGTGAAGGTGATAAATATTTCTGTTGTTAAAATTTTTTTTATAAATACGCCTTTCTAAATCTACAGTCTTCTTGAGTGGGGTACCCTCATCCAGCGCCCACTGTCACTGCTGCAGCTACTCAAATCCTGACTTCATGATGGATGGGACACAGGCAGAGGCCTGATGTGCACTCGGGACTCAGGATATACTCCCACTCTTAAACAGGAAGTCATCCCCTCTCCAGTACAGGAGGGTGGACGGTTTGGGGCAAGGAAGGTGTGTGTATGTAAGGGTGGTGGTGCGAGCCCCCCTCAGGGCCACAGTTGAGTTCTTTGGGTCCCCCAGAGCCTGGCTCCTAGCCCTGCCCAGACCATTGTCCACACACCTCGTCCCTCCAGCTTCCGGGCCGCCGGCGAAATGATTTGCTGCAGATGACATCAGCCCTGGGCCAAGGGCTGGAGGAGTGGAGGCAACCACCACGAGGATGTGCCGGGTGGTCCTTTCCTCCTCCTCTTCCTCCTCCTCCTCCCAGGCTCCTAGCCTAGTCTCCATATAAACGGCACCGCCTCCCCGGCTTCTCACTCCCCGCTCCTCTCTTCCGCGCCCGGAGAGGGCGGAGGGGGAGGCGACGCGCGTCGTCGGGAGGAGGGGGGACGCAGGGGGCGGAGCGGAGACAGCACCTTCGGAGATAATCTTTTCTCCTGCCGCAGAGCAGAGGAGCGGCGGGAGAGGAACACTTCGCCTAGGCTTTAGCAGCGCCGGCAGGATGGCGACCGTGGTGGTGGAAGCCACCGAGCCGGAGCCATCGGGCAGCATCGCCAACCCGGCGGCGTCCACCTCGCCCAGCCTGTCGCACCGCTTCCTAGACAGCAAGTTCTACTTGCTGGTGGTGGTCGGCGAGACGGTGACCGAAGAGCACCTGAGGCGTGCCATCGGCAACATCGAGCTGGGTAAGCAGTCCCGCGGCCCCCCAGGGACGTACGTAGGGAGATGCGCCAGAACGACCCCACCCAGGGCGCAAGGGCCACCTTGTTCTCCCGCGCGCCCCGCACCCACGCCTCTCTAGGCCACCTCCCACACTCCATCTGGACTCCTTTCTGAGCTAGTTTCCAAATTATTCTATTTGAGATCCAGAGAAAGAATCTTGAATAGCCCCGAGGGATGGGTCACCTGGCTGGGTCTGCGGCTACCGCCGACTTGGCCACCTCCTCTGGTGCTCAGTGAAATGCAGGTGTCAGAGGAGCGGAGGCCATAATAAAACCGCAACCGCAGGCGGAGAAAGGGTGGGGTGGACCCAGCAGAACCTATCTTTTCAGCTCCCCTCTCGCCCTAGCCGAAGGCTGGGACCCTCCTTCCCCTTACCCGAAAACCTGGGGTCGAAATACCATGTGCCAAGGCCCGCATGGGAATCGTCCTTATCATAGCCACCTCGTGCCACCCGCCCCTGACACACCACACACACACACACACACACACACACACACACACACACACGCACGTCCTGAGAATGGAGAATGCCCTTCCTGACTTAAAACTTCCCGATCCTTTCTTTCCTGGGAATGACTAGGCTAGTCCTAGTGCCACGCCCGGTCCCCCCCTCCCCCGAGGACACAGGCACGGAACCCGTCTGCGCCCTGTTCCCAGACGAAGCCCGGCCTCGCTCCTGCCCCTGAGGTCCTGAGGCTTCAGCTTTCAGAAAGGACAATGGGGCCCCAGGTTTGCAGGGTGGGCTTCTTTGGAAAGTCGCAGCTTCAGGAACCAGAGCTTGAATGGGAAGAGGGGGTGGCAGGGTAGGGCCAGCTCCTGGGCTGCTGCGCGCACCAGGAGCGGGCTCCGCAGAGGCGGAATAGCGGTTCCCGGGGAACCCTGGGCGGGGCTGGGAGGGTCCGGGAGGGCGCAGTCTGGGGCGGGCAACGATCGGCCCGCCCTTCAGCCCCACCCGGCCTGCCGCAGTGCCCGCGCCGGGCACCCGCACCTGCCCCCGCACTGCGGCGCCCCCGGCTGGCCCGGAGCTCGCTCTGCCCCGAGCTTCCCGCGGTCGGGGGCCTTGCGCCCACCTTTGGCTGTGAGCCGCTTTGTTGCGCTCCCAGCCCCCCCCCCTTCCCCCCCCGGTGGGCAGCCCCGGCTTCTGCCTTATTCCGCCCCCCTCCGCATCCTTCCCTTCATCCCTGGCAGAGGTCGCCCAGTCCCCGTACAGCGCCAGCCTGAGCGCTCTATTCTCTCGGGGTGGTGCTGAAACGTTTCTGCCAGGAGACACCGGCTGGTGGGCGTGGTGCAGTCCGCACTGCGGTCTCTACGGCAGCCCGAGGCGGACAAAGGGCGTTCACGCAGCCCTCCTTTCCCGCTCGCACTCACGCCAATAAAAGATGGATGAAAAGATTTTGGTTTAGATGAATAAATAAATAAACAAAAGCTTGTCACCTGCCTCTGCATTTGGAAATGGCCACTTGTCCCCCAGAACAAAAGGCTGCAGGGTGGGGACTGGAGTTGCAGACCCGGTTCTTTTGTTTAACTTTAAGGCACGAATTTTCCTTTTCAGCTAAAAAGAAAAAAAAGCAAAAAAAAAAAAAAAAAAAGTGAGCAGAAGCCAGTCTTGATTTTTTCATTGGGGGGGAGGAAAAAAATCAAGAATAAGAGATTTCAGAAATGGAATGCTTTATCTGAACGTCTCATTTTTCATTTTCAGACTATGAGCCTTTGATCTGCTTCTCAAACTTAGTTTATTTGCACATTTTTTTTCGCTTTGGAAAAACTCACACGTACTGACTTTGGGTGTGGCTATTGTGGGAATTAATGGCTGAGTGTTTTAAAAATCATTTTCTTTAGGTAGCCTTTCTGGGAAATAATATATTAAGAACTGCCTTTTCATCTCCAGAATTTTCAGGATCCCATCCATTGTGGTGCCAGGAGAGGAATCATCACGCCCATTTTTAGAGGTTGGGGACTCAAGGAGGCAGGAAGGGTGAGGGACAGACTCAAGGTCATGTTGCAAAGCAGTGACAGGAGGGCCGATGCCGCAGTGTCACAGCTTGCCTGACCCGGTCAGATGGTAGTACCGGCAGGTTATCGTCTGGGAAAGATTCAGCCGGCCGTTTTCAGACCTTGTCTTTGTACGGTCATCCACTTGTGGGCTGCGCTCCGTAAAGGGAGGCGGCTCGGCCATCACCTTCCGACTACAATTACCTTCCGACTACAATTATCTTCCTGCTTTGTTACTGGTCTGACCATCCCTTAGGTGGTCCGCTCCAGGGTTTATTCAAGCCTGAAGAAAATATGCAGCCAAGAGATTCTGTGATGTGTGTCCTATCTTTACTTCGCTTTACACTGGTAGCATTTAGTGCTAAAATCCAGATTTGCCTTCAAAACATTAAAAAAATAGTTTCAATTTAAGTATTAGTGAGAGAGGAAAAAACACAAATCATAGGTTAGCAGTTCACTGAATTTTCACAAAGTGGGCACACCTGTGTTGTCCAGATAAGAAACAGCCCAGAAACTACCCCACCCACCAACCCCAATGTTCACTTTGCAATCACCATGCTTTTCTGATTTTTAATTCCCTAATTTGCTCAAGTTTTTGCATGGATCTCTAAAATGGTTGTATCGATCTCATTAAGAATCAACCAAGTGTGTGAGTGCAGCCATTTCCTCCAGGGTAGTAACAGATGTTGCTGATCATCTGGAGAGTGCTCTCCTGGGTCCTGGGGTGTCTCCGATGCAGCTCACACTGGCCAGCCTTTCAAGGATAAGTGAAAATCCTGCTTCCCAGCTTTTCAGAGAGTCTGAGATGACTTAGCAACAGGGAGGCAGGCTCTGTTTCCTTGGCATGACACGCTGCAGCTTCAGCTGGCAGATCCCAGCTGGGCCTCCTCCAGAGGTCACTCCGATGCCACTGCTATTGTTGCTGGTGCCTGTGGGCTACATTATGTGAAGCAAGATGGAGCTGCTCCAGGGGCCTCAGCTCTGATTGTGAGCTGCCTGCAGGCTGGGAAAACAGCTTCTCATCTGTTAGCCTTTCTTATTTCCTCTTCCTTTCCCATCCAAACCAAGACACTATGCAGTTGGAGACCCTAGAGACGGGTGTGTTTGCCATCTGATTGATTGCCCAGGGCACTCTGGAAAGGAAAAAAAAAGTCTAGACCCCTGCAGAGGGATGGTAGATAGTGCAGTAAAGCAACCGGCCTGAAACACCCCAGTATGGATACTAAGTGTTTCTTGAGATCAAGAAAGAAAAATGGTCACTCTTACTTGCTCAGTGTGTTAGAAGAGCACAAAGTCAAAGTCAGGGTTGATCATTTCTTTTCCAGAGCTTCAAACAATAGTGCTTCCTTGCATTGGTCCAGCTACACTGATGTAATTATATAGGACTTGATTCCAAACCATAGTGGCCACCACCAACGGATTCATTTGCCCCTCCCTGATTGGCCCCAATGTGGAGTTAGCCTGATGTCCTTATTTATAGCAAAATGCTGGCATTTGGGTATATTTTAATATCTAGGCTCTATACAACAATACCTGGCAAACTGAATCTTAAAGCCTGGTGCAATGAGTTTTCATTGTTTCGTGCCATTCTTTTTAAAGAAACCAAACCATCTCATGAATACTAAGGGTCAGTTTGATGCTTCCAGTTACTTCTGTAAGGCAGCTGTCCCTCTAGGTGACATTGGAAATAAACAAGATGTGCTCATGAGAAGATAGATAACTGCAGTATCCACTGCCTTGCATCTTTAGATGTGGGTTGAGCTGGTTACATTGTAACAGCCCGATGCTGCTTTCCCCATTATGTTCTTTCCAAAATGGTAGGCCAGAAAATGAAGAACCTGGGAAAGGTTTGGGGTTTAATTTTCATTTTCTTCTAGCAAGGAAAAAAAAAGTGAAAGCCATATATGGTGGGAGTTAAAGAGATGCTAGAATGTGTTACATTTATTATATTCGTCTTCACACTTCCAAAGTCAGAAGGCAGATGGATTTTTTTTTCTTTTTCTTTCTTTTTTTTTTTTTTTTTGCCTGCGCTGCCCTAATTGGTGTTACCCACTAAGGGCTCTGTGATCCAAGCTGAAACACAAGCCGGTCAGTCCCCAAATGGAAGGTCGTTGAATCGATGCTTTACTGTTAATCTTCCCTGAGAGCTTACTTCTCAAAGTCATTTCCAACTTTTAGATTAAGAAATAAATTCTTCTAAATCACTGTTTGTTTGCTTCTATTGCAAGATGTTATCTAAGACCGTGAGTTTTTCCTCTGTCGGTGCTTTGAAATGACGTGCCCGTAAGATGCCATTTGCATCACACAGGAATATGTGACAGACATTAGATTACAGACTTTGTAAAGAGGGAACCAAAAGTTGGGCCAAAGGAAAACTGGGAAATCTTCTCTAAAAAGCCGCTTACCATTTTTTTTTTTTTTTTTAGTTGTTTCTCTGGATTTATGCTTCTATTTAAGGTTCAGGTTACCTTTTAGTGTCGTTTTCCAAACAGAATCATAGGATTACAGGCTGACTGTTCAGATATTTACAAGAAATACTCAAAAGCCTGTTTCTCAAAGGGAACAATTAAATCGGACCCATTGAGGAAAACAGCGTGTGAAAGGCCCGAGCAACGGTCACATAGAACCCCTGAGAATTGGCATGCACTGTGTGGTCCATTCATTTTCCTTTCTCTGGTCTGCTGCTTCTATTAGGAATACGCAGTTTCCATCCATTAAAGGAGAGGTGCTTTTTTTTGGTTTTATCAAACCAAACATTCCTACAAGATCAGGGTCCTCTTGGCACAATCCATCCTGCAGGCCCAGGAGGATGTGATGCTCCTCCTCCTCCTCCTCCTCCTCCTTCACCTCGACGACATGCTCGGAAATGCCCTTCCGCTTCTTTTTTCCATCTGTTAAAAACCACGTGTGTGGCGGCTTCTTTGTGCACGGCTACCACATGGGCTGAGAGAACCAAAAAGAAAAGATGGTTGGAGGCTTTCTGTTCACCTGGGATGGATGACACCTTGATAGTGCTTGTTTCCCAGGGCTGGGCCAGAATCCTGGAGCAGCCAGGAGCATTCTCGAGCACCAGATGCCCCTTGAAGCCAGGCATTTGAAACACAGGCTTACTACCTGCAGCTGCTTCAGTAGTTAGCCCCTGGGTAATCCAGTCAGGGAGAAGTCCTTTTATTGCTACAGAATCAAAGCCTCAATCAAGAACTTGTCCTTAGAAATACAGGATCATGAGGGGAAAAAAAAAGGGTCAGGCATACAGCATGGTTTCCCTGCTTCCGAATCTCTTCAGAACCTCTTAACACCTGGGCATCCCCTCTGGCTATGGAGTCCAGAGGGAAAACGTGAGAAGAGCTTATCAGCATCAGAGACTTTTGCCCCCAGTTAAGCATAAAGGGGGCAGATCTAGAAGTTTAATAAAAAGCAATCAATCTTTACTGAGAGTCTCCCTTTACTAATAATATCCATAAGGGACCAAGTTATTACTAAGTCTCTTACTTCCAAAATTGATAGGGCTCCAAAATGTTCATTTCCACCTAAAGTAAGCAGGAAGTCCATTGTAATCTTTATTTTATAAATCCCAGCAGTGATTGTACGTCATCAATAAGTACTTTGGCTGGAAATGGCTATTTTAGAAAAAAAAAAGAACCCTGAAGTTTTAATTTCATTGGGAGTTTACACACGGGAAGTTATTTTTATCAGCTGTCTACTGGTTTAATTTAAAAATTAACACAACGGATTTCTTAAGACTTAGCATTTTTTGTTCTATTGTCAAATTAGAAATGTAAAATACATCAATGAATCTAAAGCGAACATTTCGCCACTTGTGTTGTGACACAGGGAAATGATGAACAACAGCTCAGGAGCGAGTGGGTGCCTAACCCCAGATGAAGTCATTCAAATAATGTAGCCATTTAGATGTTACTTAGAACAAAGATGGAAAAATAGCATGAATTTAATTTAAATACATATGTCTCATTATTAACTTATTGACCCAGCTTGACAACTCAGAAGACAAAATGGAGCTCCGTCAACAGTTCCAATTAAGCTGCTCAGACGGGAACTCAATGGCTTTCCGCACGAGGCTAGTATAGAGTGTATATGTTGAAGTAAAATATTCTAATGAATTCAGACCTCTCAACCTGTCAAGCTCTGCGGGGAACAAAAAGAAGCCGTTTATCATTTCTCCACTAAAAAGACCCACAAACTCTCAACATGCCTTTCTTGTTAAAATTTAAATATTCCATTAGCACAAATGCAAACTGAGGCCATTTAATGTTTCCAGGGAGACTCATAAAATTTTCCCTTATAATTTAGCCTCTCCTTAGGAATGCTCCTTGGGAATGTTAACTCTTTCTTATCTGACTTCTTCTCATTATTCCTATGAGAGGTTCTGCCTCTGTCTAAGGGGCATACAACTGTTTGAAAAATATTCCTCTGATGGAAAATGTCTTTGTCCAACAATCTAGAAGCTCAGGCAGCAGAATTACAATGTCAAGGGCAGCCTGGACTAGATAGAGTGAGTTCTAGGCTGGTTTGGCTATGTAGTAAGAGCCTGTCTCCAAAAAAAAAAAAAGTGATAGAGCATGAATTTGAAGATACCTCTACATGTACAGTGAACTGAATGTCACAATCTTTTAAAAGATATATATCTAATACATCTTTAATCAAGATAGTACATACAATTAAGATATGTGTTATATTGTATTATAATGCATATGATTATTCCTAAGATAAGAACATTTAATCAACCACAAATGGTGCTACATATGGGCATACATTAAGGATTTAGAGGTGCATTTCCTGCACTGCCATTTAAACCCTCTAGGCTGATGGCACAAATACCAATCAATCAATCAATCAGTCAGCCATTGGCCATTTGGTTAGAGATTGCTCACTTGCAGAGTTAGACCTAAGGGCTCAAGCCCCTCTCTTAGGAGTTGGATAATAAATATTTGTTGGTTCAGAAATTGGTCCTTGGCAGTTTAGGATGTTCACACCAGTGTACAGTCATGGTGCCGTGTACTGGCTCCATCATGAGCAGTCTGTTGAAGAAAGTCTAAGCACATACACGTGAACACACATACACGTGAACACACATACACATACGCTGTCCGGGGTTCTGGGGTTCCCAGCATTCCCTGGCTGCTGTCCAGTGTTCTCCTAACTTGATGCTCTCTGTGCTCTCTCTGAGGCATCCCCTTTGGGATGAGGAGGGGGGTGTGGCCAGTGCTGGAAACCACCATCATTCTCATATTTTTTTTTTAAGATTTATTTATTTATTATGTATACAGAAGAGAGCGCCAGATCCCATTACAGATGGTTGTGAGCCACCATGTGGTTGCTGGGAATTGAACTCAGGACCTCTGGAAGAGCAGTCGGTGCTCTTAACCTCTGAGCCATCTCTCCAGCCCCCATCATTCTCATTCTTGATTGTGGGTTATTCTGGCCCTAATTGTTCCTTCTAGGCTAACTCAAGGAAGTTCATGCCCACCCCCAATTCCATCAGAGTCTTAGGAAGTATAAGAAGGTACCACTTTTCTGGTTTTTTTCTTCTTCTGGATTTAAAAAAAAATTTTCAGCACAACTCACAATTGTGAATGAAAACACTCCCTGCCAAGCTGATTAAATAAAAGAAATGACGGATAGGATTCCTGGGCCAAGCCTTGAGGTCCACGTGCTTATTGAAGATCACACCATTTGGGGTTGATATCCAGGGGTTAAGAAACTAAGGTGAAAAATGAGTGAAAGGAAGAAACCACACAAGCACACTTCAATGGCATCCTTTGGAAGGCAGAGGCCTGGGCTTAAATGGCGGCTGCCCATTCCACTTGCATCTGACACCTGGCAACAGATCCTGGAGAAGCTAAGATTAGTCTGGAGTCTCTTAGCCAGGACTGGCATCTTCTACCCTTTCTCCCCTTCTTCCGGATGCCATTTCCCTAATAACCATTTTCTTTCCAGCCTCCAGCAGCGCTGCACTTATGTTTTATAAAGGGCAGAAACTCAGGCCACTGTCCATTCTCCCTCCCTTGTGTCTCAGTGGAGGAATCTCCCCTTCTCCATTTGTGAGCATCCACGGCTAGTCAAGGGACTCTCCAGAAAGGGGCCCGAGAAACCTTTGCAGGGATGCTTTCCAAAGCTGCTCTGAGATGCCTCACTGGAAGCCTGCCAACTGTCTTCCTCTTCCTCCACAGGGATCCGATCATGGGACACAAACCTGATTGAATGCAACTTGGACCAAGAACTCAAACTTTTTGTGTCTCGACACTCCGCAAGATTTTCTCCTGAAGTTCCAGGTGAGGCTTCTGTTAGTGGTTAGCCTAGAACTTGAAAGGATGGCGGAAGTGACCGTTGGCTGGGAAAACTTCGCCTAGCATGTGAAAAAAACAAAAAAAACCAAAAAATTTCTTCTCATTGCTACAGAGTTCTTTGTATTTTATTTGTGTCAATGACCTTAGCCAGTAGCCACAATCTAAGAAAATAGAATGTAAGTGATTGCCATGTGGGTTATTTATGGTGTGGATTCTAGGTGAGAGGTTTCAAAGTCCAGGTTATTTCCCTTTTGGGTTTCAATGTCTCTGACCTCAAGGGGTTACAGACTACTTCAATATTAATTTTACTCAAAGCTATGAGTACAAATTGGGTACTCCTATGATCCTCTAAGTCCCTTCTCTAGAAAGAAAAAGGACACCTGGCATTTCAGACGCAAAAGATGTTTTTCAGCTCACACGTCTTCCTTAGGGTGGGGAAGAGTCTGATATTCCAAGCTACTGTGAAAATGGCCTTTCTTTCAGAATAAAAAGAACACAATAAGAGAGAATCAAAGGTAAGGACACAGACATTGAGTTGTTCCCTGACAGCCCTCTCTGTGAGGATGTGCCCCGCCCACATCGCTGGGCTTTGGTGATGGTTTAGGCAGATTCATCTCATCTTCCTTTGTGAGCAATGCCTTTCTCCCATCTGGTCCCATTTGGGCATTATAAAACAGTTTTCTGGCTCATGAACTTTCTAAGTCGAGGTGTTTCTGTCAAAGGGTTACCACTGAAACGATACTACATTTTATTTCTTCACTATTATTTGAATCTTACATAAAATCAAGAGTTCTCTGTCTATGTGCTTCTCTTCTCTGAGTTCTTACTGGCACTGACATCAGGAATGAAGAACATCAGGAATGAAGGTTGGACTTTTTAGATGATTAGATCATATGCCATTATCCCATGTGTACCGAGATTCAAAACCACTTCTGTGGAATGTCGATGCCCTCATGAGTCATTCTTAACTCAGTAATAATGGCCATGGGACCATCCCCTGCTTTTCCTCTTGAACTGGAGATTAGAATAAAACCCCGTATGTTTCAGTGAACCTCAACTATAGCTTTCAGGCACGGAACTGAATATGTTAATAAAAAACGTAGAGAAGATGGTGGGTGAGGTGGGTGGGGGGTGGGGAGGATGTTATCTAGGGACCATCAGCGAGTACTTTGCTGAAGGCTGGGTACAGCTTAAGGTATTTGCTCATTATTGTGTTTTGGTTTTATATCTTGTTTTGTTTTTATTCCTGTAACTATCTCACAAAAGGTATGTTTGTGCCAACAAGTAAAATCTAAGCACTTGTGCTTCCCCGTAGGCTCTTCTGGCTTTCTGGTCTGTAAGACTTCTTTCCTTCTTTTGTGAACATGTGGCTTTCATTGTATATGTTCACATTTGGATTGCCTTTACATGATGACAAATGTGCATTGCAAAATGAAAGATTGAAAAAAAAACTGCTGAGGCATTAACACTTCCTGGACTAAAGGACTTGGACTACCCTTGGAGACTAGGAAGAGAAATCTCTCCGGATTGCCACATTAGCCTGAGGTACCCTGTCCACCCTCCCTCCCGATGTCACCTGCTGTAAAAACAGGTCACCGATCTAGCAGTGTTTGGGTTTGAGGACTAGCTTCTGGATGCACAGTGTCCTTAGCATCTGGCCAGCTGCAGAATGAGTTAATATTAGGACTGTCCCTCCCTCCGTGCCCCAGCGTCCCTCTGAGCAGGGCCAATGCAATGGTGCCCCTGTGGAGGCATGAAGTTTTCTAACCAAGACTCTACTGCAGGTTGAATATTCCTTATCTAAAATGGTTGGGGCTGGAAAAGTCTTCGATTTTGGGTCTGGGGCCTTGGCATCTTGAGCCCCCAAATCTAAAAATCTTTAATCCAAACTCTAAAATCTGTCTACGACAAAAGCACAGTTCACATTGAACCTTAGGTGTGTTGTGGAAAGACGGTAAAGGGTAAGAACACAGAGTGGGGTGAGTGGAGAAAGCAAGACCACCCTTACTTTGAGCTCAAGGAAACATTTATTAAAGTTTCCTGAACACACTTGAGAAATTTAGTCCAGTTCCAGGAGTGTTCAAGTCTAGTGCTCTCTTCTCCACTCACTTGGGTCTCACTAAAAGCCGAGTTGTGCTTCTCAGGCTACTTACAGTGGACTCAGCTGAGTCTCCTCATTTAGAGTTTCAAGAGTTTAAGTCTATTTAGAGATAAAGAATATGATGAATGATAGATTCCTTTTAAAAAAAAACAAACAACAACAACAAAACAAAAAACAAGCCATTCAGCCACTTTAAAAACTGTTTAAATGGAACCTAACACATGCCATGCACTCTAAAAGGTGAAGTGAGGAGAACAGCGGTGACCTTTGTCACACCTCTGTTCTTAGGGGAGGAAGAGGCATTTAGCGGTCACATGCACAGCACTGGGTGTTGGTGATGCACGCCTTTAATCCCAGCACTCGGGAGACAGAGGCAGGCAGATCTCTGTTAGTTCGAGGCCAGCCTGGTCTACAGAGTGAGATCCAGGATAGCCAGGGCTGTTACACAGAGAAACCCTGTCTCGAAAAAAATCAAAAAAATAAAATAAAATAAAATAAAAAACCCAAAAAACAAAACAGAAAAAAACCTTTTTTGTTGTTGGTTGTTGGTTGATTCATTTGGTTTGGTGAGTTTTTAGCTAGCAGCCTTACAGTAGAATATTTGTTACCATCCGTGACTCAGTAAGCAAGGGCTCATGTGGAAGTCAGATCCATTGTGCATTTATGCTGATTGCTTTTAGGAATCAGAGGTCATATATGAAAAATTGGTGGTTGCCTTAATTGCAAAGGACAGACCATGTGCATGGAACTAGGTCCTCACACTCGTACTCCTTTAAGACTTGGCACTGTGGCTTTGGGGTTCAATGGGAGTCAAATCACATCTCACTCAAAACTGCTCTGAATTGTCATTCAGGACCCGGCATGTAGGTGGCCTTGTGTGCACTAGGTGGATTGGTACAGTGGGAACCCTTCAGAACATCAGTCCAGAGGTCTTGAGGCCTGTCGCATTGGCAGACTGTAATCTTTGGACTGATCAGTCACTGAAGTCTGTGCCAGCATCTCATACCAGCTGAGCATGGACCTGCCTCACAATCACTCAGCACACTCCTGCTGTGTGCCGAAGTCATTCCCCACAGATTTTCCCTGACTGAAGCTTTCTGGCCATGGGAGAGTTGGACTAGTAGACACCAGTGCTCCTGAGAGAACAGCCTAGTCTTTGACCGAAGAGACAGTTCAGCAGCTGGGTCTTTCAACACAGAGCAACATGTGATAGCCCTTCTATTTCTGAATCCCCACGCCATCACAAAGCTTTTGTTCTCGTGTATGATTTTTGTGCCTTAATGATGTTGGATTTGAGTCACTGTTTGCAGATCTCCAGGAGTGAGAATCAACAAGACTTTCTACGGAAGCTCAGGGTTGCTATGATGCACAAAATTCTATTCACTTCCATTCCTATTGTTTCCCCCTCCCCCCCCCAGGGTTAACTGTAGACCTTGGTGCATACAGTTACGGGGAAAGTTGTCTTCCCAGGGCATAAGAAGTATCCCATGATGGTCTGTGAAGGGAGACATGCCTCTCATACAAAAAAAGAAAAAAGAAAGGGAGGGAGGGAGGGAGGGAGGGAGGGAGGGAGGGAGGGAGGAAGGAAGGAAGGAAGGAAGGAAGGAAGGAAGGAAGGAAGGAAGGAAGGAAG
>CABHPQ010167435.1:39012-49177 GCA_902168405.1 Peromyscus aztecus
AAGTCATTCCCTAAAGGAAGAGGACACCAATTTCATTCTCTTTCCTCTCACTTTGTCCCTTTTATCTGTTCTTTAAAATAGTTAAAATTTTTGATAACCCAGCTCCTTGCCCTCAGCACAAGGAAACAGTTATAGATTCTGGAGCCAGCTCCCCACAGTTGTTCTTAGCTCTGTCATGGATTTTTTTTTTTTCTAAACGACCTTGGACCCTCAAACATTTCGTGTCTCTTTCCTCGCTTGTCAATCAGAATGCTTACTTCTACTTTGTGGAGTTTTCGTGAAGACCAATTGAACTCATGTGCATAAACGCATTGAGACCTATCTTGTGGGAAACGAAATATAAATGAGTAGCCATCTCCCGTCTTCACAGAGAAATTCTGTGTGACTTATACGTGTGGTGACTCTTATTGTCTGTGGGAAATACCAGTGTGGCTGGCTCCCTTCCTGTAATCATTTTTAACTTATATTAATGAGGATCCTCAGAAAGAGTTGCCTTCGGCGTTCTCAGAAGGCATGTGGCTGCTCCTTTTGTGTAGAGACGGTGAGATTCTTTGAGGTTAGTCACAGATATGTTTTCAACATCGCTCTCAGTCCTTTGGGTACCAGAGCAAAATGAAGGCCATGCGCCAGAGTAGTGAAGAGTCAAGCAGAGGTTAGACCATTTGCAACATGGCTGACCACACCCGAAACAAGGATGCTGATAGAGGGGGAGAGCCCTAGCTGTCTCCCCTCCTGTGGTGACCCACCCTTCCAAACCTCATCCTCTTCATCCCACCACCATTTCCTCTTCTCTCTTCGACACACTAGTGACTACAGTCTCTGCCAATTTTAAGAAACTCAGATTTCCTGTGGTTTATTTTTCTCATTCAGCTCAATAAATAGTACGACTTCGGTGTATTTACACTCTGTGACTGGCTACCAGATCACATTCACAAAGGCCTTCGCACGGTTGCGATTGATTTTGAAATGTGCACCTGGGCGGTTCTGTTTAAGGACTCAAGTCTTTCCTGTAGAGGATGAAAGACAAACTGCAGGTGAGCGTCTTTAGGTCTGTGCTCAGTGACTGCTAAAAATATCCCTTCCAGATCGGTGTAGGTAGAGAATTCAAACCAAGCCTTTCAATTTCGCGCAGGCCAGTCTTTCTCTTCCTTTCACATTAATGAGTTGAGATCTCATGACCAATATTTGCCTGCAGAGTCATAAGAAAGATACGACTATTCTCTTAGGATGCGTTTGCCATATTTCTGTGTCTAGTCCTGTATATTTAGTCATGGCATAGAATTATGGCTTATTTGCGTGTGCTTAGACTACTGCTCTCCGATGGTGAATTATGGATATATTGCCAGCCTTGCTCTGGGCCTTTAAGCACACCAGTACATGCTCCCATCGCATTCAAGGGACTGACTTAACCACCCAGGGAACCTGTGACCTCCAGAAAGTCAAGGCTTTGTCCTACCGCGTCCTTTGTTCTAGGAACATAGGGCAGGGTCCCTGTCCCCATGCCCACATGGCTCCCTCATTCCTTTTCATTATGTCATTGTTCAAGATGACTGGAGGAACGCTGATGTTAAAATGACAAGTCTTATTTTTCATGAAATAACCGGACCTCTGTTTAATACTCCCTGAGGTAAATGGTGCTTGCCTGGGAAAGAGTTATTTTAATGCAAATCCCTAGTTTCCCACCTGGCCCTCCTGCTCAAGCTCTGCCTAGCCCACTTGTGGGGGAAAGGCTGTGTGCTTAGCACCCCTTGGCCCTACCTGCCCCCCATCTTATTGTTCCCCTTCAGACTGCAGGGTCCAGACGGCAACCTAGAGCCTGCAATCTTCAAAACAGTTCAAGAGCCAATCTATTCGGGATCTTGGGGTGTATATAGCACAAGACTCAATTCCTGTGAGATTGCATTCCTCTCAGCTTTGAAATTTCAGAGGTTTTTTTATTATTATTATTATTATTATTATTTCCACATCCTAACACACTAGGTGATTTCCCTCCTTTGGGACCAGTGTGGCCGACATGAAGGAAAAAACATCATGTCATTGCTGTGTTCCGGCGCCTTCATTCCTCAGGGAGTTAATGATGGCTCATTCAGACCACCTAGAAATAACTATTCATCTCACTTTTTTTTTTTTTTTTTAAACCTGAGTAGAAAGGATGTTTTAGTCTGCCAACAGTAATGGCTCTCAAAGGTTCCTAATGGGCACCGTGGAACTACTCGATACAGACCAGCCTAGGCAGGAAGTGGGCTGCCTGGGCGCAGGAGCCGTGCTAGGGAACGCCAATAACCGTCCATTAAGTCCAGCTAAGTGCAGTCCAGAGCACTTGGCTGTCACTGCTCACCAAGGGCAGCATCGCAGGCGGCCTCCATGCTTTTTTCTTCCTTTTCAGGGACTAAACGTGCCCATGATTTTACTCAGGTTTTAAAAGCACAGGACAGTTAGTGAACCGCCAAGGCACCCCCAGCCCTGCGCTTGCTTACCGCCAGCCACCTTTTGGGTCTTTGTGGGGCCATGTTCTGCATTTGTGGTGATGTGCTAGAGAGAATGGCAGATAAGGGATAAGACACAAAGTGAAAGATTGTGTCTTGAAGTTCAGGCAAATGATACTGAGTACTTATTAATAAGCAAAGAAGCATGAAGGGGGGAGAAGACATCCCCAATGTTCATAATTTAGTTAGGAAAAGACATCCTTCATTCCTTTAAAACTCAGTGCTATTTTTACAAAGAAAACGCTTTCTTAATTTACAAATTGTGTGTGTGTGTGTGTGTGTGTGTGTGTGAGAGAGAGAGAGAGAGAGAGAGAGAGAGAGAGAGAGAGGAGGGAGGGAGAGAGGAAGGGAGGGAGGGAAAGAGATTTACTCTAATTCCTAAAAATAAGGAGTGAAGACGGAAAGCAGAACCAACTCTGTGTTTTGATTGTTCAAACCCGGGTCTAGTCATGTTGACAAAGGTTGCCCAGGTACCAGCGCCCCGCCCCCAGCAGCACAACCCAAGACTAATTAACCGCTACCGCGGCAACGATCAAGTATCTCCAAACATCATACTCCAGGGCTCACAGCTTTTATTTTCTCACTGCGGTCTGAGGGTAATCACTATTGTGTGTGAAGTCGTGTTTCCTTGGTCCTGGAGACATGTGGGAAAGTAAGAAGTACCCCTGCTTGGGGAAGTACCTTAAAAATGAGCTGCAGGGCCTGGGCAGCTCACACAAACTAGACAAAAATAACGTGACTTTAATCAACTCTTCCAGGGCTTAAAGGACTGCCTGTACTTAGGAGTAGTGGGATGAATGATCACAGAAAAATGAAACAAGAGAATCTATATGTGATTTGAGAGGAGAAGTATGTGATTAAAAGCAAGCACCAGAGTGCACCACACCTCACTTTAAAAGATTCAAATGGCGTTTGCTTCTAACTGTTGCCACACTGTTTGGAGGGACTGAGATAGAATACAGTATGCTAAGGACTGCCTTTGTTGTCTTGTGGGGAAGTCCCTACATCTGTCCTTTGCCTTAAGCCAGTCTTTCCTTACTTAATAAGGTGGGGATTTCAGTGGTTGTGAGAACAGTCACTGTGGAGCCTCTGGCCCAAATTCACAGAATCCTGTGGGAGCCTCACAAGGCAAGCGTGGCAGGGAGGAGCTGAGCGCTCAGCACACTGCACCCCTGGCCCTGGGGCCCCCTCCTCACCGTGTTGCTTTGGGGTTCCTGAAAATCAGCAAAAATATCACAGATGGCAAAGAAACCAAACCAAACAAAACAAAGCAAAAAACTGATAGCAAAAGATTAAAGATGGACTAATACACCCCGCTGCCTAGGTGAACACCACCATCATGATGAACAGCTCTGTAGCCATCTTGCAGAGTCGTTAGCATTTCCAAGCTTTCACCTGGAAGATGGAGTCTGTGAAAGGGCAGTGCAAACTGCTTTTTAATTACACTGGACGCACTGGATGCCAGCTTAGATAAGGGGTGACTATTCTCACAACTGGAATTCCAAGTCGTTTCCCAGTGCAAAATTCAGAATTTTGGTGGTGCAGTTCAGTCGGGAGAGAATTTTTTTGGTGATGTCCCATGGGCCTTACGAGGTGTTCAAGCTTGTGTAATTAGTTTAATGCAGTGGGGGTGGGGGGGGGGAGAAAAGAGAGTTTTATTCTGGACCCCTGGAAGGGATACAATCTCATGTTTTGTGGTATGTCTTTTGAGATAGTGCCCATTGTCAGATGGTCTGTCATTAAAAACATAGGCAGCAAGCACAGTTCAGTTTGGAACCCTGCAGGCGCAAGACAACTTACTGATAAATCCTAGCCCAAGAGTTGGTTCTAATTATTTTCATAAATAAGACAACTAAACTTACAGTGTGTGCAAATCAGAAATTTGTAAGAGAGCCCTGTAAATTCTTTGCATTGAGGCTATGCTAAAAATACATGTGCATAGGATATGCTCCAAAATGTATGATCTATGCCATTTGAGACATAGATGTTGATTGACATCTCTTGGTGGCCTGGGACATTTTGAACCCAAACTCAAGTATGCCCTAGTTTGAAACTGTTTTAGAGCCAAGTCCTTCGGTTCACCGATGGAAATAGCTATTTTAAGGATTCGCAACCTCTGAAATGATGTAAGAACAAAACTCTGGCTGAATGTAGGCGCTTGATTTCCAGCTGCCTTTGTGCCTGAGTGCTAAAAACTCGGTAGAATTGGAGACACCAGGGGTGACTGTGACAGAGCTGAGTTCCATGGAAATAAATGTGAATTAACCGGTTCACTGCCCTGAGGCTATAGTGGACACTGGACAGGGTCTGCTCCTTTGTCAGGGGCAGCAGGGCGGGTCCGCTCCCTTCCTCCGAGGGTCCGAAAGTCTGACCTGTGTAGCCGCCCTGGCTGCATGGGAGCCTATTCATTGTCAGGCCTGGAGCTTTCTAGAAAGTTTCTGTGTCCTTTCCTTTTCTGAAAATAGAGGGATTAAACTATGTTAGGTCCGTGTAAATGTCCTGCAGAACACTCAGGTAATCAAAACAATAGACAAGAGTTCTGTGGGATTCTGTGGCAGGCTCTGAAGAACAGTTTGCAAAAGGGTGGAGCTGATGGCTGAGCCCACTTCCTGGTTCTGTAACCCAGGACACCATGAACACTACCACAATGCAGACAGGGGCTTGTCCTCTATTCCGCTTAATATGTTTTAAAAACCATGTTTAAAAGGCCTAGGGGGGGGGGGGGACTTATTTAGAAGATCTGCCTGCCCCATCTACTAGGACTGTCAATCAGGAAAGAGTCACAACCTTAGGATGCTCAGAGCATTGACTTCCCAGGATGGGCACTCTTGACCCTTGCCTTTCCTTATTTCTCTTTGTAGAAAGTACAAACCAGATAAAACTTAATTGAGTTTGCAATATGGCAGACACTGGTGTTTTATCTACACGATGACAAATCGGACATGGCTTCGTTGTCCTTTCCCCTTAAAGAAGAACTTGCACTGTGGTGCGTGGTGCTGCTTTGCACCTCAGATTAGCTATTTATTTCCAGGTGTTTGGAAGGAGGCTGAAGGACTGCAGCATTTACATTTGGGGATGGACCGTAGTTTGAGTCTTCGAAGTCCCAGGCACTTCGTTTGTTGTACATAATTGAGAATGGCCTGCATTTTAATGCTTGTGACCAGTTATGCATATCTTGTCATGTGAACCATCAATTAGCATAGCATAATTTAACAAGTCAGTACATGCAGACATGAATACCCTTGGGGAGCCATGCTCAAATCAGATTATTACCAGCAATGTGCATTCAGGTGATCATCACCACAAAGCCGTGATTATCCAAACGGAAAAGTGATTTTTATGGTAATGTGGCTTATGATTGGCTATTGACATTCAAGACCTTTTTATTTATTTATTTATTTATTTATTTATTCATTCATTCATTCTTTGTTTATTTGTTTATTTATTTATTTATTTGTTTTGGCTTTTTTGAGACAGGGTTTCCCTGTTTTGCTCTGACTGTCTTGGAACTCAGTAGACCAGGCTGGCCTCAGACTCTGAGATCTGCTTGCCTCTGCCTCCTGAGTGGGTGCTGGCTTTAAAGGCATGTACTACCACACCCAGCTTACATCTGAGACCTTTAAGGTACTGGTTTAATTTGTCCCATCCCTTAATTTGATTACGTTATTAACACCTATATGTTATTACTGTATGTTCACAGCAAAACATGCATAGCATGCCAAAATTTGAAAGAAACAACTTATGTATAGTAGCATCATTGGTGATAATGTGTACAGATGACACTATGGTGACCAGTCATTCAAGGGTTCTGATGATAATTCCTTGGGATTTTTCTTTTCCAAGTTTTAGAATCCAATGATAACAGTTGTTTTTTTTAAGTTGTTAATTCTCAGAATTGACTTAGAATGCCTAAATCAATTTAAATGTCAGCCTAAGATATATGTAAACTATTTGTAGTAAATATGAATTTGGAAATTCATTATTCCTTTTTTCTAGAATGATACTTTAGAGAGAGACAGACAGAGAGATTTCTGTAGGTGGAGTTTTCTTGTCCTGGAGCCGCTCTCAAATAAACACACTGAGGCTTATATTAATTATAAATACTCTGCCAATAGCTCGGGCTTGTTACTAACTAGCTCTTACAACTTAACACATTTCTATTAATCCATGTGCTGCCCCGAGGCTCATGGCTTTTACTTTTTACTTCTATCCCATTTTGTATGCCTGACCTGTTCTCTGTCTGACTGGTGACTCCTCTGACTCAGACTCCGCCCTTCCCCATCCCATCATTCTGTTTGGCTTTCTTGCCTAACTTTATCTTGTTCAGCTATTGGCCATTCATTTTGTTTATTAAGCCAACCATAGTGACATATATTCACACAGTGTGCAGAAGGATTATTCCACACCAGATTTCTCTACCTTTCTCTTCTTTAGTTCTCCCTTTAAGCAAATATTATCATTTATTGGAAACACAGGCTAAAAGACACCCTCACTCAAGAGGAGAACACACCTTGCTTCCGGTTTGGAATCCAAGTTCAAACCAGCTTGCTTACCTTCATGCCCCCAGCATGAACCATGGTTGTAATTCCACCATAGACCGGAAGGAGTGTGACGAGGTCATGGCTCCCAGTGAATGGCCACTTCAGCACTAATATGACTGTCTTTCAGTACAGATTTTTGGCTCTCTCTGGATCTGCTAATGCTTCTGAGGATTCACTGGTTCTGCATGATTCAGAAGAGCTAAAACTACTGCAGAGAGAAAGAGTGGGTGGAAAGGGGACCATGTCTGTCTCTTACGTAGCTTGAAACTCACAGAGTTTGAAGAATGTGCCCTAGTATCCTATATTTGTGTTGTTCTGATCCATGTACATCAGGCATGTTCACTGAGTCGCAGCCACGCCTTCCTTCTTCCTATGTGCCTTCCTTATGAAAGAGTAATGTTTAAAGCACATACTTGTTTTCTGCATCACGTGATCCTTTAAGAAGCCACTAAACACAAAATCCAGCCAGGATCTACAACATAGTTCTCAACCTTCCTAATTCTGCCACCCTTGAACACAGTCCCTCATGTTGTGCTGACCCCCAGCCATAAAACTATTTTTGTTGCTACTTCATAACTGTAATTTTGTTACTGTTAAGAATCGTAATGTAAGTATCTGATAATCAGGATATCTGATATCCAGCCCCAAAGGGTCTCAACTCACCTGTCGAGAACCACTGATCTGAAAGGAATGAAAAATTAAATTATTTTAAAAAGCTTATTGCCCAAAATATCTTTAAATTACAATTTTTAAGACTTCATTTTGCAGCCACTTACATGCCCATGAATCATAATGTGAGCATGCACAACAGAGGTTCCATAAGCTTGTAACAGACCTGGGACATTCCTATTGTTTAGGGATGCCCTAACATCGTAGTGGGTTTCTGTCCATGCTGGTGTAAACACCTGAACTGCAGCTGTGTGGAAGTGTAGCATGTACTACCATGACAACACATCATGCTCGATAATGATAATCAACTATCACTGACTGGTGTGTTTGCTAAAATACACCTCTTATTGTGATTTTAGAATATACTTCTACTTATGAGAAAAAAATATTTTCTGTTGGCTTGCGCCATGTGCAAACAGGGACAGTCCCACCTAGCATTCCAGTTGTCTGTTGTTGTTCCATTGTGCTCTCAGAAATGCCAGCCCTTCATCCCCCATGTCATCTCTTTCTCTCTCATTTTTTCATCTCTCCGTTCCAGTCTTTTTAATAGCATGTCTCCTCACTCTCGAATCACAGCCGTGTTTTCTACAAATAATGGTTTGGGTTATTTTTAGACACCTAGCCTGAGGTCAGTGTTTGTTTCTTAAGTAAGTCGTACACCATGGTCAGTCAGATATGCTATTACATCCTGTCTGCTTTTTTGTCTTATTGTTTTACATATAGAGCAGAGGTTATTTAGAGCCTGTGGAATATCATTCCAGCATATAAATATAAATGAAATAATGTGTCAAATTAACTCCGTCTAGAAATAGGATTCTATGCTTAGAAGCTTCACTGCTGGCAAACTTTACCCAGCCAGTGGATTTTCTATGCCTGGTAAGCAGGCTCCTTTACAAATTGAAAACCAGTTATCAACAAACATGTCAGAAGTTCTGATTTACAACTCAAAAAGAAAGAAAGGAAGAAAAACACACTTTGAAAAAGAAAAAGAGACCAAAGACCTTAAACTAATCACAGAACAGATTTCAGAACAAAATCTTTCAGGATTCCAAATTTCAGATGTGGCCCTTTTCCCAGCTGCAACAGGCTTGTAAGAAAGAAGGAATGCAGTTGTCTTTTAACCATCGAGACAAAGAGGCTTTAGGTTAAAGAGCCTTAGGGTAATGCCAGGAACTAGGCCTACCAGGGCACAGGGATGAGTCATGAGCTGTTACAGGTTCAAGACACTAAAATCACCTTCGCGTGGAAAATAAGCTATATTAGAAAATGAAAATATGCAGTCACTACTTACGTTATAAGCAGTTCCTTTGTGATCGATTTCCTTTAAGCACTAAGGCGTAGGTGGGTATTTATTTACAAACTATTAACTTCCAGAGACTTGACCAAGGCAAGTGGCCAAGGGCCAGCTGCTGAGAACAGTGGGTAGAGCCCTTAGCAGGTGGGGCTGGGACAGAGACTCTGAGCTTTAATCACCTTTGCTAAGTAGATTTGTGCTCTTGCAGATAAATTACTCTGCATCTTCTTGCCTGTATTTGCTTACAGGATGCTTAGGAGGTGACGATGGTCTAGTCTCTGCCAGGCCAGTTATCTCCACCATTGGCTTTCCATAGGTCAGCGTCACCCTTACATCATGGCTCATCCTACTTTGGATGGTTCCCTATCATTTCACAGGGATGTCTGCCATATATATATATGTATATATATATGTATATATATATATATATGGATATTAGTTATTTTCCAGAATTTCACCTTGTTCCTTAGAGAAAACATTTTTTGAGATACAATTTTCCACCAACTCTCAGGTCAATACTCTTTTTTTTTTGGTTTTTTGAGACAGGATTTCTCTGTGTAGCTTTGCGCCTGTCCTGGAACTCACTCTGTAGCCCAGGCTGGCCTCGAATTCACAGAGATCTGCCTGGCTCTGCCTCTCCCTAGTGCTGGAATTAAAGGTGTGCGCCACCAACGCCCGACTCCAATACTATTTTTATCTCGTACTGTAGACCTTTTTCAAAGGTTCCATTTGGAGTTCTGTTTGTTTTTTTCCTGGATGTGGAAATGTCCATCTAGGCTCAGCATGTGTCAATAGACAAGGTTTCATTGCCTTCGGGAATCTCACCGTACCCCACTAGAGTCCTGAGTTTTCACCCAAATGCTACCTCCCTTTCCAAGGGCTTTTCCTGAAATACCCACTCAGTTCAAGTAGTCATGTCCACAGCAGCCTCCTCTATACCCAGCTCTGTCTGGTTCTTAAGAGGAAGAACCCTCAAGGAATGGGTACCAGTTTCCACTGAAATGTGTCCTGGAGCCTAGAATTGTGGACAGGTGTGTGGCTAGAGTTTTCCTGCCTGGCCCACGGTCAGGATAAATCTCTTTCACCTGCCAGTCCCACAGCCGCTCAGACCCAACCAAGTAAACACAGAGACTTATATTGCTTACAAACTGTATGGCCGTGGCAGGCTTCTTGCT